>PVJA010002789.1:0-102418 GCA_004027025.1 Myocastor coypus | reverse complement strand
AAAGAGAAGTATATTCTTTTCTTTTTTTTTTTTCTAAGCAACATCAATAGGGAGGTGGGTCATGCCCACACACTGTACTCTGTAGAATGATTGTGAGGGTAATATGCAATATGTCAACTTTCAAAAAAAGAAAGGGGAAAAGAAAAAAAAAAGTAATGTTGATTTAAAAGTGTTAATGTTTAATTGTTTGATCAATTTTATATATCTATATGAAAAAAAAAATAAAGTTACTTATTTTGAAGATACTTAACAGGCCACGTAGCAACTTGACTTTTCTAATGGTGGAGTACAGGAAGGTAAGGGTTTTATTAAGAGAACAAAAATATACATTATTACAAAATTTTCAGTTCATGAAATGACAGGAATTTAGAGAAACTACAAAAAAAAAAAAATAAGAAACTACATACATGCTGTAGATGAAAAGCTTTAGAGTTTCTTTGGCCTGAGAATAACACATCTTTGCCACCACTGATGCAGTTTCGGCGTGCTGTCAATAAATAGCACGTACGCGTGGCAAACACTTGTAAACGTTTAGGGTGTTCACTGACATGCATTCTGCATCGTTTCCCTCTCCACTTCTGAAAACTTAAGATGACAGGTAGGCATCACACAGATGTGGAAGTGGGCATTTTCGGTGTTTGCAGACTGTAAAAATATAGAATTCTGGTCTGGAGTGGGAGCTTGACACAGTCGCTGCGCACAGTCGGAGGGACTGCAGCAATGGCAGTCTCCCATTTGTGTCAATGGCTTTGTTGCAGTTGGAGTAATATTTAGAAAGAACACAAATTACTCTGAACAAGTTAAACTTACAAAGCAATCTCATTTGAATGAGGATTTCACTTAAAATCCTGGACTCATCAACTTTTTTCTTTTTCACAAGAGACAAATTTAGCTTGTTATGAATGAGACCCCTTCATATTTGCCTTTTCTAACTGGCACATGTGCATCACCTGACTGAAAATTCAGGGTTGATCACGCACAGGAAAGAATAAAGGCAGAAAGAAAAAAGGAAAAAGGAGGCATAGAAGTGGAGCGTTTGGCCAGAGAGTCTTAGTGTTTAAACACTTAGCAATAAAATAAGTGAGTCTAAAGTGCAATTTATTTATTTTTTTTTTGGCGGGACTGGGGTACATATTTATGACCTTGCACATGCCAGGCAGGCACTTGTGCCACAGAGCTATCTCCCCGGCCTTAAAGTGCTTTATTTTAATGAGACATTAAATCCACAATCTTTGCTCCTTTATGTCACTGGCAGAGAGGGACAATCAGTAGGGCTCTCCTGAGATTCAGCTTTCCCTGGGGGTTGGCAACATGTACGTACGTATGTATGCATGTATGTACACATGCAGGTATGTATTTATATCTTGCTGGAGGTATAGCTTTGGCTGTGCAAATTTACAGGTATTCGGTTAAAATACCAGCAAAGCTGCCTAACTTCCAGATTATTTCAATAAAATTCCGTTAATTTGCGCAAATTACAAGCTGCTCTACTTCTCAGAATCAGGCTGGTTCATGGCATAACTGTTTGAGCCTCAAGTTAAAACAATTTGATCCACGCCATCAATGGTATGACGCTTCTTTGAGGAACTCGGTAAGTTAGTCAAGCAGTTTAGATAAATGTTGGATTAATTATGTGGTTCTTAGGAAGCTTCACTCAGTCATGTCTTAGTTGCCTTCTGTTTGAAAATAAAAAGCAACTGAGCTGAGCAATACAAATATAGTATTGTGCGATATTGCTATTTTTATTACAACTTGAAGTCAGTTTTATACAGTGAACCCCCAAGCTTCAGTGCAGGAAAGCTTTAGAGCTTTTCATGTATTTTAACTCAAGTGCTTATTAACTCCATCTCTTAAAAATATTAATTTATAAATTTGAAGAGGATGGAACAAAATTGTCTACTCATTTGAAAACTGGTAAAACCATTTGCAAGGAAAGCACTCGTAGGCAGAATTTCATTTCCCGAATCTCATTCCCACGAATGCTAACGTGTCAAAGTCATTCTCCTTTTATAGGTTTTGTTCACTCGTAGAACACCGAACGGTGTTTTGCTTTCTTAAATTCAAAGGCAGAGTATTAATTCACCAGCAAACACACGGAGTCTGTGTGTTTTCCCCTTGGCACAGCAGTGGCTGGTGCAGACAGGAGGGGAAAATGTCTGCCTCCTGGGCAGAGCTCTGGAAAGAGGAGCCGGCTCCTGCTTCGCCGGCATCCACTGGGACTGCAGTGGTCTCTGCTGCGTTGGGCTCTTCATTCTAAATTTGAAAACTGACAGAGACGCAGAGTTTAACAATAATAAATAACACTCGTGGACAAGTTTCTTTATGCCCTTACTTTGACACATATTAAATCTGATTAGCGTTGACCACACAGTGTGGTCAGGGAAGAACCAGTCCTATCTGTTATATAGATAGATTGGCATACACTGGGGCTACAGTTTGGCTGTCTTGCTGCTGGGCAGCTTGGACCACTGGTGGCACAGGCATGACTGCCCACTGGACAGCACGAGACAATTCCATGGGGTGTGACAGGCTGCCGCATGGGACAGTCATGCATTACTGCAGTGCCTGTGCTTCAAGCTGGTAGGGACGTGGTAGCCGAGGAAGACGGGCAATGAGCGAGCCAGCAGTGGTCCTCAAGTTGGCTTTCTGGCGGGCTGTAGTCCTGTCTTCCTGTGACTGCGATCACCTGTCACAGCTGGCTCCCTATGCCCAGGGAGGGGCAAGGCATCTGAAACATTATTTCATTCATGTGAATGATCTGAAAAGTTAAGTGGAAAGGAAGCATTTTAGCCCAGAGCCCCAGAGCCCCCCACCCCCTTGCTTTTCAGGACCAGGGTTCGAACTCATCACCTTGCACGTGCCAGGCAGGCACTTGCACCACAGAGCTATCTCCCCAGCCCCAGAAAGAAATGATTTTAAAAGTCATCTGTGGTCTCCTCATTGGCAACAATGACAGTTGCAAGTCCAGATTTGCACATGTGGGTGCACTGGATGACCCCAGTTTTCCTCAGGAGGAGGAGACCTGAGAACCCCTCCATGAGTGCAGCCCAGCTGTCCTCCTCCGGTGTCCCATGCGGAGCAGGCGCAGCACCTGCCGCTCGGCAGCAAACTGGGTTTCGCTGCTGCAGATGTCCATCCTGGTGCGCTTCCTTTTATTCTCCACATTGTCACTGGTTCTTGTTTCTTCCTTGCCAATCGCACTGCTACGCAGCAGTGCTGGGGACGGGACCCAGGCCCTTGCGTGCTGTAGGCAAGCGCGCTAGCTAGGAGCTGTCTCTCCAGCCACCTGCCCACCTTAATCCGTGTGGCATTTCCCTCTCCTTCAGCTGGCAGGGGGAAGCTTTCTCAGTCCACTTCAGTTGTTCAAAGGTGGATTACTTAGCTCTTGAACTGCCTAGGGCTTCCCAAGGAAATCACATATTCTCCAAAGACCGTGCTCTCTTCCCCTGCCTCCACCCCCTGTTCTCTTTCTGAGGCATTTCTTATGTGTGTTCACCACCTATTTTCAGGTGATTGCCTTCTGAGCACCCTATGCCTCACTTCCTGGGCTTCTTGCGATCGGATCGGGCCATGTGACCTGCTCTAGTCAATGAGGTGCAGCCCTTTGGCTCATGCTCCCACGAGCCACTCATGCAGTGTGAGATTTCCAGTGGCTCATTCAAAATGTAAAAGAGACAAAGCTAATTTCAGTGATGCGTTTTCTTTCACTGATGACATGCAACGTGCTGCCGCTGCAGTGCAAATCCGCATGGCACCGACCGACTGGACATTCCGCTCCTGGTCTCGTTTGGACCTCATGTTTGAAGTCAGACACATCGGTATGTGGCAGCAGTGCGGTGGTGCTCAGCAGCCCCTTTCTGAATACTCAGCTGTGCGTGGTTCCTGCTGGGGGAGCCTTCCCGGCCTCTGAGGCTGTGGAGGGGACTGTGGGGTGTCTGTGAGCTTTGTCCTTCTGCGCCACCAGCACGTTTGAGTTCTGCTGTGCTGCTGGGTGACCCGGCTGAACCCACGGACATTTCTTCTTTTTTCAAAAAGTTTAACCACAGCGTGGGTCCTGGGTCTTGTCTCCCTGTGTGCCTACCCCACACCTGCTGTCCATGATGTCTTCCTCTGCACCCCGTGTCCTTCCTATTAGCTGCAGGACACTGCACTTCACACACCTGCCATGGTCCGTCTAAGCAAGGGACCACTGGTGTATACCTAGAGTGGCTTCCATTTGGGCAACAGCACAAGCGGTGCTGGGACGTTCACCCTCATATGTGAATCTTGGTGTGCGGAAGTGGCAAGCATGACTCTTTATCCACGAACTCCTGGGAGTGGGGGCGCCGTGGGGGCTGTGGCTCAGGCACTGCTGGGCATCTCTTCGGGAGCTATCGGTAGACACCTTTCAGGAGACTTGCGCACGGCCCGCGGAGCTATGATCAAATGCTCAGTATCTGTGGCTACGAGAGGAAAGGAAATGAAAGCAACTCTGAAATTCCATCCACCAGCAAGCAATCCAAGAGGAAAGCGCCGGCCCTGGCTGCAGGTGCCGGGCCGCGACCCTTTCGCGTTGTTGGGGGGAATGTAAGCGAGTGTAGCAGTGGGAAAGTCAGTACGGGGACTCCCCCAAATAATGAAAATAGCCATTTCACCCCAGGTGACTTAGGTCATTGGAAAAGTATCAGACTGTTGAAAGAATGTCCCCCCCCCCCAAGAAAAGCCCTTTGCAGTGTCAGGCAGAGAACCAAATGTGATTACTCTTGGCTAACCTCCTAAGCATCTAGAGCACAACTGGTACATGCCTGGGCTCTGTAGGACATCTAGGGAATTCTGCGCTTGGCAAGGTTTCTGGAGATCACTGTGTTCCTATAAATAATAGGCTTTAGCTTGGCAGTTGTTGTGTTCTATTCCTCACTTTCTTTTTTATTTTATTTTTTTGTAGTCCTGAGGATTGAACCCAGGGCCTTGTACATGTGAGGCAAGAGTGCTGCCATGGAGCCACATCCCCTGTCCTGTCTTGGATCTCAGACCCTGTTTTATTACTATTATTATTATTATTATTATTATTTATTTATTTATTTATTTTTTTTGTGGGACTGGGCTTCAAACTCACAACCTTGCACTTGCCAGGCAGGCCTCTGTACCATGGAACTATCTCTTCGGCCCCAAAGAAGTCTTTTTTTTTTTTTTTTTTTCTTGTTGTGTGGTACTGGGGATTGAACTCAGGAGCTTCCGCTTGTCAGGCAAGTGCTTATTGTACTGAGCTATCTCCCAGGCCCTTCTTTTTGTGATCCAATAGGTTTCCAGGAAATCTCTGTCCCAGAGGGGGCGCCCTTGAGCTGCTGCATTTGGAGGCGAGGCCTGAGTGCGAGCACTGCTAACTCCCGGGAGGACTGTCCTCTGGGCGCTGGGCATTGGGCACGGGGCACGGGGCGCAGGGCGTGGGGTGAGGTTTCCTTCTCAGGCTCTCAGGCCCAGCACAAGGCATCCGCTTCGTGGGTCTGCAGGAGGCTGTCCAGCTCCCCAGTGGCTGCTGTGCCCAGCGCTTCCTTTATCCTGAATCTACACTGCTCCTGCGCCAGCACAGTCTGAGGTTCAGATGACCTTAAGCTTTAGATTTCAGAGAGAAATAACAAAGAATATGGGTCGAACAAACACAACACCTCCGGCTCACCCCTTCACCAGCCCGGTGGTCGCTGCCCCTCCTGGCCTCTTCCCTTCCACTGGGGCTTTGGGCTGTTCCGTTCCACCCCCTCCCTCTGGCCATCCCTGACTTTCGTGGTCAGATCCCTCTCTGCTTAGCCAACAGGGCAGCGGTGCACAGCGGCCGTCTTGCCTCAGTCTGCTTCTCCTCTCTGGGTCATACTGCTTATTCTGCCACCGCAGGGCAACCAGGGAGACTGGCCCTGGACACTTTTAAGCTGAGCTCTGTGACTTTGATGCCCAGAAGAAAGGAGGTGCTGGGAAAGCCAGGGCCGTAGAGAAGGACTTCCGCCCACCCATGCAGGTGCCCCAAGTGGCCATCCTGACAGCCGGAAAAACCAAAGGAGGGAAAAGCCCTCCAGCCCAGCAGGAGTGGAAGCAGGTTCAGAGATGAGTGGAAGCGGGTTCAGAGGTGAGCAGTGCCCTGTCTGCGCTTAGCCCTTCCCTTTGGGCTCACTTTATGGGACTTCAGGAATTAGGGGAAGCCCTGATTGGTGGACGAGAGGCTGCCCAGGCTGCAAGGACTGATGGGACTCAAGGTCAGCCTTTGCAGCCAGGCATCTAGCGACACTTATTGGTGTTATTTTGGCAAGCACACGCGTGTGTGTGTGCGCGCGCGCGCAAGCGCACACACAGACACACACGCATGATGTGTGTGTGCACACAGTTGGGTTTCAGGCTTAAAAAGCAGCTTAAAACCTTTTCTCTTTTTCTGCATTTGTGCTCTGGTGCCCTGGTGTGGGGGATGCGGTGGAGCCTGGGAGACAGTAGTCTCTAAATAAAATCAGGAAGACCAAACTTAGGTGATTTACTCCTCTGAAACTCCAAAATGCGGTTTTTCTTGGGGGAAAAAAAAACTGTTCTGGCTTAAAATAAAAACATTTCTAAAGGCACTTCTCAGGAAGAAACACCCACATCTAATTGCTTTTCCTATCTCGTCTGTCTGACAAGATCTGCATCAAATTCTATTTTACTTTATTTTATTTTTCTTTGCAGAACCGGGAATTGAACTCAGGTCCTTGCACTTGCTGGGCTAAATTCTATTTTAAAAGCAAATTCATCCCCAAAGAATGGCCAGCGACCCCCTCTCCACTTTTGTTCCGGTCCAGTCCCTTCCCTTGACCTTAGCACTCAGTTCTGGGCCCAGCTGGCCTTTCCTGCGGTGACAGTGGAGCAGCCGTCTGCTTCCTCAGACTCCCAGGGCAGTGGAAAGGCCTCAGTACCCCGGGTGGGGTGGAGGTCCCCAGTCCTGCTCCCTGGGGACCATTGGTGGCTCTCCCTTGGAGTCTTGGTGGCTGTCTGCACCTACAAGAGAAGAAGACGCAAGAGCACACCGGTTCCTCCAAGAACTCCGTCAGGAGTCACGCAGAATTGCCAAGGGTCCCCAGGTACCCGCTGCACCCCAGGTTGTCCAGCCCTCACCCTGCCACCGTGCGCCCCATCAGAAGCCCTTTGTAAACACAGGCAGCCCCACCACTTTCCCCAGGGTGCCTGGAAGTCTGCACAGGCCAGAGTCACCCAGCTGTGCCCACTCTTGCAGGAACTAGAGGATGCCCGCTGTCCTTTCTCTCCACCCTCTCCCTCCCAGGGCCCTGAAAGCACCTTCCACTGCTGGCTGCTGGTGGGAGGCAGAGCCAGTATCACAGACACTGGGCTGGGCTCCAGGGAAAGCCTGAGAGCTGCGCTCTGCCCGGCTCTGTGTGTGTGTGTGTGTGTGTGTGTGTGTGTGTGTGTGTGTGTGTGTGTGAGCTAAGGCTGTGTAGACCCTGAAGTCTGGGAGCCCAGCACCACCCACAAGGCCTGTGGGGACTGAGATTCTGGGCCAGGATAATTTAGGGCACTTTCCTATTTTATAAACAACATCAGCTCCTCTTAGGAGAGGGTGCAAAGACACTTGACATTTTTCTTGTGCAATCTTATTTTTAAGGTGTATCCTGTACAGGGACCATGCGGTCCACCACCACAACTATCACAGGGATGCAGATTTGGTCCCCTGGGAATCTGGAGCTGGTGAAGGGACGCCTCGTGGACCTCCTCTGGAGCTACACCCAGGCCCAATCCTGTAGCAGAACAGAAAGTTAGAATGCAAGAGGAAGCTTGTACTCCAAGGCAGTTTCGTTATAAATTTTATTTATTTACTTAAAAGAGAAAAAAGATAAATACTGAAACCACTTCAAAACAGGTTAACACGACAGTGGCGATAGTTGGTACAATGTGCGTTGTCTTTCTAGTAGCTGTTCAAAGTAGAGGGTACAGGTGTGATGTCCTGCGCAGTGTCAGCGCAAGCTTTCCCTTTCATGAACTGAGAGAAGCTAGCTGCATGACCAGCCTAGCTATCTTGTGTGTAAGCATACTTCCCCCTTGCCCTCATTGCAGTTTGTAGCCTATTGTTCCACGAGTGTGAGACGGGCATAACATGGAGATTCAGAGATAGCCACTGTTTGCACACCGACGGCATTTGAAAGATCCCGAGGGTTTCAGAATTTTCAGGCATCCTGGGCAGCGGGGAAGGCGTTTCCCCGGAACCTCGCAAGCCTACAAATTAAATTTCTCCGAAAAAGGAGCACCCTACGTGTCATCCAGGTGGGTGTTGTTCTGGGGTTTCTCCTGCCTGGTAGGATGGGAAGGGCCCTGGGTTCCTGTGAAGGTGACAGAGCCGGGCTTGCTGGTGCAGACGCGTGAGCTGGGGGGGCCCATGGTGAAGAGCTCATGCATGCGCGGCCGCTTTTCTGTCTCATTTTTATCATGTGGCTTCCTATTGACTGCTAATCTTAAAATCATATGTGCAAAGCTTTGCTTTTCCCCAGCCCGCTCAATTGGAGAAGCGGGATGCACGTCGCTGAAGTTTGGGGCGGCTGGGTTAGGGGAGGGTGTTTCTAACTGCTACTTTGTTCTGGACCTGTTAAATCTCCGGGTTCTTGTACTTCTGCGCCGCTCTAAGTCTGTACTTGATCTGGATCCAAACATATTTTGATTGTAAATAAAAAGCTTTCTCTTATGAGGGATGTTCCCTTCGCAGCTTGAGCTGTGTAATTTTTATACAGGTCTCAGCAATCAATAAAAAAGCCATGGGAGGAATGATTTATCTTGTTGGTTACAGAGACTGTCACCGAGAGAAATTGTAAAAGATCAATTTACACAACCTGGTGTGAGAATGTTATTGATATAACACGGTTGATCGGTTTCTGGTCGCCCGCGAGAAGCGAGGGGAGCCCCGCCCGCAAGTCCAGGCGAGGTCTTAATAGACTCGGCCTGCAGAGAAGACCCAGCCAATGGCTGCACGCGGCCGGGCGGCGCGGCCCCCCATTGGCTGAGCGCCGGAGCTGCCTGTGCTGGCGGTGAGGTCTGGCTTCCTCTCCCTCCCCTCTTCTTCCTCCCAGCCCGCTCTTCGCCTCCTTCCCTCCTTTTCCCCTTCCCCCCACTTCTCCCCAACAAAACTAAAAAAAAATCCCTCCCACGGTGAGAACTGTTGAATTGGAGTCTCCCCGTCTTAATTACAAAGAGCCCTTTTCACCATAGGTCACAGAACCTGGCTCCCTTGACAGGAAATAAGGAAACAAGCTACCTTCCTGGAAAAAAAAAAATCAGACTTCCACTTCTCAAATTAGTTAAATGAAGCTGATCGACGTTGGGAGCAGAGCCTTTGACAGCTGGTTAATTGCAGCTGGTATGTTGCTATGTTTTAACCAACCATGCTTGGGATGTAAGCAAATTAAGAAAAAAAAAAAAAAAAAAAAAAAAAAAAAAAAAAAAAAAAAAAAAAAAAAAAAAAAAAAAAAAAAAACCAACCAAAAACGTCCTTTTCCCATGCAAAGCTCTTCCTACAAATATTACCATACAAAGGGAAGCTTATGCTTTTAATATTTTAGTTAAGTGTATTTGTAAGTATTGAGGGCATTAATAATAACATTGACTCCCTTACATTTTGGAAAATCTTCTGCTTCCCCCTCGAAGCCCACCTTCCAGGCCTCCCGCCCCTGCTGCACGTGAAGTGCACTGAGGAAAATCTCCCTGTCACGTCTGCGTCCACGTCTGTGAGCGTCTCCCTGAAATATCGGATTTTGTTTTTTTAAACAAGCGAACCTTTAGCCAGATTGGTTTCTTTTCTGATTTGCAGCCTTTGCAGTTATGGTCAGAGGACGGTCATTTGGAGTAAAATAAAGGCACTGATTTCCTTATGGAGAGACTGCTGGCCTATGGCAGCACAAAAAGAGGCAAGAGAAATTCAGGAAAATAGAACAGAGGCTTCGGTGCTGGGTTTATTGTTTACCCTGCCACATAATGTGGGAAGGAGAACTGCGGCTGACCCGCCGTGCAAGGATTTACAGAGAATGAAAGACGCCCGACTTCGGGCTTAGGCTCTAAGAGGCAATGATAGCGACATTCTCTCGTGACGCTTTGCTTTCTAACAGACTGTTTCCTCTATGTGTGTGTGTGTGTGTGTGTGTGTGTGTGTGTGTGTGTGTTCACGTGTGTAAGCAAACACGTGAAAGAGTTTATATTTGAAGACTGTCTTAGCTCTATTTCTATTTCTTTGAAGCACACACACACACACACACACACACACACACACACACCCCACATCTTTTTCTGGGAAAATAGGTGAATCCAGGCTTTTTGAAAACCTATTTAAAAGGTAAGAATTAACGAGTTCTGCGCATGTTCCTAGGTCCAATTTTAATTGCTAAATGCTCAATTAGTATTTGATTTTATTTACAGAAGAGCGAATGAATGTGATCTGGCTTTCATATTCGCGCATATTAAGGTTCTCTAATAGGTCTCATTGTCTTTCCATTAGCTACAATTAGTCCTCAGGTCTCTTACTACTTTCCTTACAAGCTAATTGTAAACAAAGGGGTGCCCACAAGACAAGCTGTTCCTTCCCACTCCAAGCTTCTTCCCAGTGTGGACCTATTCCCATCTCAGTCAAGGTGGCATGGCATGGCAGGTCCAGCTTTGTAGTGGGGCACCCTCCCTCATGATCTGGAAAACTGCTCTGCAGGCTCTTCCTCTGAACCAGGCAGGCATGTTCCCATCTGCCTCTCTGGTCGTTCTCCGTTTCTTAACGTCCTGTCTAGCTCTGCCTGTCCTCCCATGGCTGCAGGCCCAGCGCTGCTCCAGGACTGGCTGCTCTCCACCAGAGTCATCCGCCTCCACCCTCCTGGCCATATCATCCCCTCCCCAGTATCCTGGATGTCCAGGTTAAAATGCAATTTCCTGCTTTTGATGAGTAGACACCGTTCAGCCAGAACAAAAGAGAACACACTGATACAGTTGTCACCCAGCCAAGGGTGAAGGCGGTTCCCACTCTTCAAGGTGCCTCTCATTTAGGCTGAGCAGGAAGTGTGACTTCTGACTTTTACTCGTGTTTCTTTCACCAGGCTCTACTTCTGTTTCCAAAAACCTGTTGGCGGGGTCCGTTCTAATTCAACTGGGGAGCTTGGGTCAAGATCTCAATTATGGGGACATTTCAGTTGTGCCACCCATCCTGTTACTTTGGACATTTACAGAGACATCTGACTATTTTATTTTATTTTATTGTATTTAGTGCAGGGTCTACAGGGTCTTACTACATAGGTGGGACTCATAGTGATCTCCTGTTTACAGCCTCCCAAGCACTGGGATTACAGGTGTTGCCACACCCAGCCTCAGGACATCTGATTTTGAATGGGCAAGTGCTCAGAAGTGCCTTAGTGCCCAAAGCCCTGAAGAGTACTGTCCTACTGGATGCCACTGTCCACCAGCAGGTGCCTTCTCCCCACAGTGTCCCATCCTTGCCCAGGCGGCCTTGTGGTCCTTCTGTGGCGCTTTTTCTCCCCTTAAGATGTTCAGTTCTCATTAATGGTCCTTAATGCCATCTGTCTGCTCTTGCTTTTGTTGAAGCAGCTCGAGGTAACACAGCAAAACTTGCCTGGGTCATCTCATGGTGGCCATGGCAGGGTGACGGAAGGGGACTAAGAGAGAACGGGCTCTCTGCACCAAAGCATCCCAGCATTCCCAGGGGACTCGGGGCAGGATGGCAGGCAGCCTCTGTCTGTGGAGCTTGCAGGCTGGCTGGTGCCAGAGCACCAAGCAGGGGAGAGAAAGGTAAAACTGGCCGGAATGGGCTAGGTATTCTTCAGGGAAGAGCGAAAATAAAAGAAAATCAGATATTTCTGGGTTTGAAGGAAAGGAGAAAAGAAAAGATTGGACCACGTGGGTGATGGTGTGACTCAGGAACTGCTGAGGCCCATTCCTCGATGGAAACCCTGTCTTGTGCCGGGCAGGCTTGCTGGGCACACCAGGTGTCTACTGAATGTTTAGGAGGTATGAATGCGAGCCAGTAGAGTGTGAGCCCACGAGTGCCACTGGGCACTAATGTGGTGTCTGCTGGATGGGCAGCGAGAGGCTGGGGCAGGAGAGGCATGTTTGATGATACTTGGGTCACAGACAATAGGGACTTGAGCTAGAATGACCAGGAAATAAGAAAGGGAACATTTAGGAAGCCCCAGAGATAAAACAAAACAAAACAAAAATAAAACAAACAAACAAAAACCAAAACCCTGATAGTCAGTGTGGGTGAATGGCAGAGCACCGGGAGTCCTGGAGGGAAACTGTGGACCCAAAGTGGCCCCAGACTAGGAGGTTGGGCTCGGGGGTTGTCGCAGTGGAGACCTTTGGACTCCTCGAGGAGTTCGAACACAGCTTGGGGCACCTCTGGGAGGGAAATGGCAACTACTCCAAGTGAGACATCCAATAGGAAGTTAGACATTGACCAGACCTTGGTTGAAAATAGAACAGGAGATGCCTGTGTGGAGTAGTGAGGGTTTTATATTAACCCAGCAGCCTGGCCGGTCATGCATGTAGGCTGTGTCTGCTAGCGCTCAACGTGGGTCTGCAACGGCAAGGAAAACATTCCTTTTTAATTCTAGAAGTAGGATATGCAGATTAAAGTCGCATAGAAACAGCAAATGCAACCTCAAATTAGTAAAATGAAATCTTTTTAGATGGACGTGAGCTTTCCCGTTGTGCGTTTGGAGGATGAGGGATTTGCCCATGCTGTCTTGCTTCACGTAAGCCGTCAAGAGTCGGTGATGAAGAAACAGGAGCAGAATAACTTCCCTGGTGCTCCGCAAAGTTTGGCAAAGCTAGAGCTCTGCATTCGGACTCTGGCCTCCCCACTACAAATCGGTGAACACAGGAAGTGTCCTTCGGAGAAGAACGTGTCACCGAGTGCATGACGTATGCAGTGCAAGCAGGACCCGGGTCACATGATCAGGGGGCGGCTATCGGGCAGGTAACTAGGCACCGGGCTGCTGGTCCAAGGTGGGCTTGTGCAGGAGAGCTGTGAAGGGCTGCTGAAACTGCCCTTGAAGTGTGACCTTTAACAGAATTAGCATCAGAAAATAAAGAAAATGGAGGAATTATTTATATGACAAACATTCCCATGGCAACGCCCCCAGTCATGCATAGTATTGCTGGCTTGGTTAAGAGAGGACTAGTTCATAGGAAGAACTTCCACTGCAGTCAATTCAGTCATAGTAAGTCGAGGAGAGTTCACTTCTTAAGCAGAGCACGACTATCCCCAAAATCTTTGTAATAAAAAAGTTGAAAGCAAAGAAAACTCTGTTCTGTCCTCAGAGAGAAAGGGAAATTTTCGTAAATGAATTTAATAAAATGCATCCTTCATCCTTCATTGTAACTTTAGTAAACTGGGGGTGGAAGAAGGTATCCAGAGCCTGCGCGGGCTGAGCAGAGTCAGCACCGCTGAGGTGCAGGGCTGCGTTTGCTGGGCGTCAGGTGCAGGGCTCAGGGCTTGCTGCAGGGTGGCGTCTCAGCAGAACAGGAGCCCGCGCGGAGGGTGCGCTTCTGCGTGCCACACGGCGTCTGCTTCAGGCTGGTTTCCTTTCACCCAGAGACTCCACTGAAATTCTTTCTGTGCCTGGCTCCTTTCACTTCGAGTGGTACAGCAGGGTGAGGACTCTTCCTTCTGCAGGCAGGCGTGTGCGGTGGCTGGGCACCCTTCTGTGATTCGCTTCCCCCTGCTGGACTGGGGGTGCTTGTCCTGCGACAGCTGTGACAGCAGGGCTGCTGGGAGTGTGGGTATGCAAGCCCCTTTCTGAGACCCTGCTTCCAGGTCTGATGCAGCCGGGAGCAGGGCTGCTGGACAGCACTTGGGTCCCCCGACATTTGGGGAGCCGCCCAAGGGTTCGAAACATCTGGCAGCCCTGGAGCTTTTCCTCTTCTGTTTTTACAGGAGCCATCTGAAGTTGATTCAGAAGAAGCGTGGCATCTGAATCTGTCAACGTTGCTTTCTCAGAATTCTCTTTCTGGCACAGACTGGGCACCACTGTCAAGTTCTAGTCCCTTGACTTTTAAAGATACAAATACAAATATCTGTGGTGGGTGGAAGCAGCCAGCCCTGATGTTGAAGACAAGTCATGACCTTGTCTTTTGCAAGAGAGGGGTCACGGGCAGTGGCACTGCCGGGCCCGTCACCGGCTCTGCGGCTCTGGGCCCAAGGCAGGAGCTCATGCGGAAACCTTCAACCGCTCCTCAGCCCTTTCTTCACATTCACCTTAGATAAGAAAGTCGCTTCTCCTATGCGCAGGCATGCATTTCTGAGACTGTTCTGGTCCAACACGCGGTGTTTTCATCAGGAGGTTCTACAAGAAGTAAGGCAGGTTGCTTCCCACTGTCCCCTGGCATTACCAGGACAGCTGGGCAGGGCCCTTCCTGAGACCTCTTGGGGACTGCGTGTCCAGGGCTCGACCTGGAGGCCCTGTGCAGCCAGACACGGCGGTTGGCAATGTGCTGGAGCAACGAAAGCCCAGGGAAGAGGTGAGCTGGCCTGCGCGGAGCTCAGGGGAGAAGGGAGAGGCCGGGGCACAGGACTGCTGAGGGATCCAAGACGCTTGGAGCATGGGGTCCTTAGCACACGGGCTCTGAAAAGCAGAGCAGTTGCTCCAACAGGGAAGGAACGCTGCTTTTCGGGGTGGGCCGAGGGTTAACTGGGCGGGACGTCCCTGAACACCGCTTCCTATTTCTGAAGTTGGAGTCAAAATCAGGTTTTCTAACTATAAGTACTTTTAATCATCTACTGGGCACAAAGGGTGAATTGGATTCCTGGGAACGTGATAAAGATCAGGTAGAAGTCTGTGCTTCCTGAGCTCATGGTGCCCAGTGCAAGGCCCGAGAGCAGGGCCAGCTGGTGGGAGCCTCGGAAGGTCACGTGCGGGATTTGAAGGCGACGGTTATGGTGTGCTCAGAAAAGGACCTTGCTTGAGCGAACGCCCCATACCCATCTCAAGGAATTATTAATGCCAACGGGGTCCCTTGTTTTTCATCACACAACTATTTTACAGGCTTCCATTTTAAAACATGTTTTCAAGATACTGAAAAAAATGGAATGTCAGTCTATTGGAACTGCGTGTGAATTTTTTCAGTATAAAAGGCTGTGAGAGTTATGCTTTTGTTGTGGCAGGGAAGCAATACAATTTATCGTTTTTTTAGAAATATGTTTTAAAAATGGTTAAAAAGAAAACACTTTAAAAAAGTGTCTGGCCATATGCTCTATGAAATTTCAGAGGCATTGCTCTAACTAAATACTATAGATAAGGGCCTTGGCCACATCTAAAGAGAAATGTCTTCCATTAATTAATGCAATAGTCAAAAATAATTTGCAAAACAGAATCTGGATTAGCATTACCTAAAACACATATTTATAGTCCAATATATTGAGTCATATACCTAGAATTATACATTTGTGTATTGTGTGTAACAATGCACCAAAATTAAAAAATAAAAAATTGAAAAGAAAAAAATTAATGCAATAGTTGGTCTTTCTATATCTTATTTTAATAGCAAGACATTTACACCTTCTTTCAAAGGAAAATGGGGAGAAATGAGAGAGAGAGACAGAGAGACAGAGAGAGACAGAGACAGAGACAGAGACAGCAACACAGAGAGAGACAGAGACCAAGATGGAGATGGAAGGTGAAAGTCGGACAGGAGGAACATACAGAAATCTCAGTTTCTAATATATCTTAATGTTTAAAATCTCTGAAGTTTTCCTCTGTGTTATGAAAAGCTACCCATTTATCTTTCGCTGTTTTCCCAAAGGAGGCTGACCCAAATCTAGCAGCAGCGGTGGAAAACTTTCTCGAGGCCTTGTGGAGCCGCCTCTCCCGAGTCCAGCTTGAAATTAAAAGCTGCCCTGGTGGAGCGAGTAGATGTGACTTTAATAACTGAAATGTGTTTTTACTTTCTATTACCGAGGTCAAGAGGGTTCCAAACAAACCAAATTTATCAATTATTTAGAGCTGATTTCTTCTGAAGTGGTATTTCTGAGATATTATTTGGTGGGTAAATTCAATGTTCTAGGCCCACCACCAGCATTTTATTCATAACAAATTTCCACCAAACTGAGTTTGCTGGGGCAACTTAATTTCCACTATCGTGTTTGCACTGTGAAAATATCAGCTGAACTGTTCCTGTGCCTAACTAGTGCGCATTCTGAGAGGAAACTCCAGGCCCTGCGAGCTTGCCCCTCCCCCCCCCCACCCCCACAGGCGTTTATTGCCTAAGAAATGCCCTGGCCTTTCTGTCTACTGGGATTAAGATTTTTTTTTTTTTCTTTCTCTCCCTTTGGTTGTCGTTCTTGGAGCATTCTTGAAAACCAGAGGCATCTTTAAAGTGAAAGACAATATCTGAGCTACCTCGCCATCGTAGCAGCTGAAGAAAATGGGATGGCTGTCAAGATTGTGATTAAAGAAATTTTATTTTAAACATGAGGGAGACTTTGATTTGCACGCTCACGTGTAAGTGCCAGCCAGCGTACACAGGTGTGCGTGTGTGCGTGCATGTGCACGCCTGTGGGCCCCGGGTGGAGGTCAGGCTCTGCTTGCAAAAATCGTTCTGGAATCTTGCTGGACGGCTAGGTTTAGGGCTCTATGTTAGAGAATTCGATCACAGTTTATGGAGCAACTGCTCGTGATTCTTAACACAGTGCAGAGCCCATGTAAATATTATGTTTATTATATACTAACTAAACATGTATTGGGCTTCTGCCTAAAGTCTGCCATTTGGTGTATGCAGAAAACATTATAGAACAGTTCATACATTCATTTGAAGCTGTGTTTCGTGAAAGCAGCCATCCGGAAGCTCCAATTTTTTCATCTTTAAAATAGCAGCCTCCCTGCTATAAAGCAGGGGCTTATTCATGCTGCAGGCGCTGCCCACCAAAGTCGCCGAGGGGCTCCGAGGAGGGTTCTATTTTAATGCAAGCAAATTTCATTAAGGCAAAAGAACGAGTTATATTTTCTTCATTCATGCAGGCTTTTATGTTATTGTTATTGTTATTTGTGTAATTCTGCAGGAGGGGAAAAAAAAGCAGCCTTCCCCTCTCTGATACCTATTAGCCTGCTCGAGATGGAAATAACAGCAATTAGGTTTTCCAGACGTCCACTGATAAAGACAGATGAAAAATGAAGGTGAATGAGGAGCCGTGCAGACCCAGCTTGCGTTCCGCCTCTTGAGGAGTGTGTGGGCTGGCTGGTGGCTCTGCAGGACCTGCAGCTGGTGGGATGTGGACTGCGGGGCCCAGGGTCGTTCCTAAGTGAGCGAGCTTCTGTCCGAGGCCGTGCCGGTATGCTCGTCCAGGAGACCACCTCTCAGCTGGGTGCCCCATTCCTGACTTCTGTCTGCTCCAGCCGCAATGCTGGCCTTACCCCTGGTCCCTTGTGTCAGTAATAGAAGCCAGGAGGTATCCGAGTCACTGCTGTCACTTCCTCACCATGTGGAAGTGGCCTTGGATTGGAAGGCGAGCTCGGAAATCAACAGGACAGCCAAAAGGGCTGCTGGGTAGAAATCCTTGTGGAGGCGCCAGGATATGGGCACTTCTACTGTATCACACAACTAACATGTTTTGCTCCAGGAGGACAGGCAGTTGTGTCCATGGTGCTGACCCGGTCTTGGGCCCTTGTAGAAGTGACTGGCAGGCAGCGGTGCTCAGCATAGACCCGCTGGTAGAGGGAACGGCCGGGTGTTTGAACAGCGATTCTGAACTGAAACTGCTCTGTCTCTACCCAGGGATTCTCGTTGCCGCAGAAATGGGAGGCTGACTTCGCGCAGCAGAGGGGACAGTCAGGCCACCACTGATAGCATTGCCCCTTATGGAGAATCAGGAGGCAACGCCAAGAAGGTGTCTTTTCTTTCTGATTGCTTATGTTTGAGAGGTTAATATTTACACGCAGCAGATATTCAGTCTGCAGCCCCCTGGTGGGGCTTTCTTACCAGATGAGAGCAACTGGATGCACTAGAGCAGTTCTCAGCCTTTCTAATGCCGTGACCCTGCAGTACAGTTCCTCAGGTTGCAGGGAACCCAAACCAAAAAATAATTTTGGTGGCTACTACAAAACTGTAATTTTGCTGCAGTTATGATTTGGAATGTAAAGACCTGATATGCATTATGTATTCTCATTGCTACAAATCAAACATAATTTAAGCATACTGATTAATCACAGAAAGAATATTTAATTATATGTTGAGAAATATTTATTACTAATTCCAATAAATAACATTGCACCATGGCATAGTGTGGATTTAAATATGTATTTTCCCATGGCTTTAGGTGACCCACAGGTTGAGAACTGCTGCATTAGAGTACTGACTTCAAATTAGAGCTGCTGGAATCTTTACCTCTCTTTGTACACATCATTTGGTTTTTATTTTTTATTATTTATATAGATAGATAGATGTGTGTGTGTGTGTGTGTGTGTGTGTGTATGTGTGTGTGTGTGTGTGTATTTAGCACAGGGTCTATTGGGTCTACAGGGTCTCACTACACAGATCAGACTTGTAGTGATCCTTCTGTTTTCAGCCTTCTAAGTGCTGGGATTATAGGTGTGCACCACCAGGCCCAGTCTCAATCCCTGTCTCAGTGCACCCCATGGGCGGGGTCAGCATGGCTTATGGAGCTGTGTACACGTCATTTGGCTAGAGTAGAATCTTCTTGGGGCTGCACACTCCTGACCTTCAGCTGGGGACCAGTGGGTGAAGGAGGGTACCCTCTGAGACTCAGGGTTCAGGCCCTGGACTTTGGTGCTTGGGAAATTGCTCCTGACTCCAGGTCCCTGGTTTCCACATCCTAAGGGTTTTTAGCATCTGCACCATCTAGATGTTAGGTTTGGAACAAAAATCATGAATATGCAGTCGGCCTTATGTACCCACAGGTCACAAATCCAAGGATTCAAAACAAAAAGTAAGAAAACAAACATGAACAAATAGACGGGCTAGCCATGGTTTCTACGCAGACACTGTGCCCGGTTCTTTAGTAGAATGAAGCACCTTCTGACTCGGGTGTCTGAGGAGGTCCTGGAACCAACACCCCCAGACTCTAAGGGAGGCTCCTGGAGACTCGTCTCCTTCCGATCACCCTTGTTCTCAGGGTTTACAGTCGCAAGCAGAGCGTGAGTCCCAGCAGTGCTTTGGCAGCGTCCTTGGACTGGGAGGCCCATGCCTGCTTTCTGTCACTCTGAGGGAGAGCTGCACCCCACAGAGCACAGGGGACTGGGGTCCACCTGGTTCCCCAGCCTGGCTTGCTTATGATTGGAGGAGGCAGTGGGAGGGGAAAGTAGGAAGGGGTGGAGTCTGAGAGGAACCCTGAGTTTGGTCATTTTCAGGCAGGAGTAGCCCATGGAGAAGACTGTGGTCTTGCGTGTCCCCAGCGGGACGTCTGCTACCCTGTGGTTACAGGGAGGACAAAGGCACATCCTGGAGACCAGGGCTCCCCTCATGCCCTGCCTGTCACCTGTCAGCTCTCACCTCCCATCTTTATTCTTGTGGAGGACAGAATGTATTCCACACAAGCTGTTCCAAAATGTGCTCCTAGCCACATGGGACAAAACAGATGGAACTGTGCACAGACCCATTTTTAAGAAATCTGCCTGTAATCAGGCCATGACATTATGTGAAGATGAATCTGAGATATGCCCTTTTGGACTGATGCTATTTTAAAAAATTATTATTCTTTATATAATTTTCCACTTCAAGAACAGTTTTCCTAAGTTCAGAGAAAGGAAGCCAACAATTTGTGGTCAATGGGGCTTTGGAAATCATCTTTAGTTGTGTAATCAATATATAATTAGTCAATTAGTGTACTTGTATACCAGTAGGCATAACACATCCTTTGCTTCTCCCATTCCATCTGTCTCTCTGTCTCTCTTTCTGTCTCTCTGTCTCTCTGTCTCTCTCTCTCTCTCTCACACACACACACACACACACACACACACACTCCATGACAGCACAACTGTATCGCTGCATCAGGGTGCACAAAGTGGTCACAGAAGCACACATGCCTGCCTGTCAGGGCGAGCTGCCACCCCACCTCTGCCCTACCTCTAGCTCCAGAGCCTGCTTTCCCACACTCGTAGCATAGGAAGCTGCCACCTTGCACTGTGGGTCTTCTGTTTCACTCGCGCTATTTGGGAAATATGCTCTGTGAATCCTTCAGTATATTTGGATTCAAGATTTTATTGATAAATATTTTACCCCGTTGTCATGATTACCCCAACAAGGAGACAAGTAGATATTGGATCAATCCAAGTGCTTTTAGAGACAAGCTGATAATTCTGAGAGAGAAGTGTTGATTTTATGTGCAATGCAGAGCTAAGAAGCTATTCCCCTTTCTAAGCGGTGAAACAATAAGTTCTGTCCTTCGGCACCCAAGCCAGCCTCTGCCGTGTCTCTCACATCCTTGAAGAGAACTAAAGAAGTTCTAAGATATGTGATTTCATCTTTCATCACCATCAGTCCTTGTGGGCCATACGTGATCTGCCCAGAAAGCCTCCAAAATGTAAGGTAGGAGCCCCCCAGGTGTCCATCCTGGCGTGGGGTGGGGTTCAGGAGATTTTGTTCAGCCTCTCCCTTGGGACATCTGGCCTCGTGGTGTCTGTCCACGCATGCACAGAGCCTTCTCTCCATGGAGTGCACAGGTCGGGCCTGGTAGCACGGGCTCCACTTCCCTGGGTTGTGCACAGATGTCGCTTCCCTTTTATCTACTGCTCTACTTAGCATTGAATGAGCCTGGTCTTGGCTTTAGAGCCTGGCCACAGTTCCACGCCCACAGGTCTTCCCTGTCCCTTGCTCCTGAGTCTTGGGCGTACGTGTGCATGAGGGACTTTGCATGGCAGAGCTGGGGACACAGGCATTCCTGGGTGCTGCAGCCTGCTGCTGCCCTCCTTGCACTCTTGGCCTGCTCCCCTGGGTCCTAATGAGGTGGTGGAAACTTGCATCTTGCTTAGAGACACGAGAAGACCAAGGTTTGAGACTCCCTGAAGGTCCCCTAGGAGGAGAATGGGAAATAAAGAGGTGAACAGAACCCACCATTCTATTTCAGCACTTGGCAGTGTCACAGAGATCATGAGAGAGACAGGGGGAGCTAGTGTGTCTGGTTTGTCACTCAGTTTTGGACAGACTTCGAACACATGGAAGACCATTCAGCTCACGGCTGACCGGATCCTGTGTGGTGTCACCCGAGAGCCATCCAGCTCTTAGCAAGCTGGTCTAATCAGGGATTCTAAGGAGCATGGTCCACCCACAGAGCAAGCATTCCTCGAATCACTCAACACTTTTCACGCAATGCAGGGATGTGCCAACGAGCTAGACGTCAAGTCTACGCTTCTGAGAACTGAAAAGTGAGCCATTGCCATCATTTGTCAAAGTTGTGGCTCCAGGTAGGGTGTCTGGGGGGTGCAGAGCAGAGTGCAAGCAAGAGGCGGACATCAAGCGGCGCTTCACTCGGCCCGTGGCTGGCCCCCGGTGCCCCTGCACATGTTAGGAAAAGACGCTGCCGTGCCCTCAAATCCTAATGTGCGTCTGAGCAATCGCTATGCCACCTCCTTGTTGATTTCCAATCTTTTTTTTTTTTTTCTTTTTTTAATGTATTCGTGGAGTACCTACCAAACGATCCTTCTGTTTTTAGCCTCTTCAGCACAGGGACTACAGGTGTACAGCACGAAGCCTGAAAATTGTGGCTGGGGACCGAACCACAGTTGCTGTGCTTGCCTAATCTTGCCTAAGCAGGCGCTTCGGTCCACTGAGCTATCTCGCCTGCCCCCTCCGAACACTCTTCAGCAAGGAATGAAGCAAAGACGCCTGTCCTCATCTCAAAGCTGTGGGAGTGAGGCGCGAGTGGGGTAGCTTCACTGGAGCCACGTGCGTGCTCGGGGGTGAGACAGAGGCTTCCTGACCCTGGGCCTCATGCTTCCCAGTGCGCAGAGCATCAGCTGGGCCAGGGGTGTGCGTCCGTTTAGTTTATCTTGGTCACTGGGACTCCTCCCCAAGCCTCGCAGTGTGGACGAGGGGCCCGCGTCGCTCATCTGTGCATTAGGCAAGCCCATCTTAGTGTTTGACATACGCCAAGTGTGCAAAGCATGCCTGCCACGTAGATGGCAGGAAATGTTGGCTGCTCCGCCGTGTCATTACAGACGTGTTCTGCTAATACGTTTGGCTGCAAATGATGACTGTGACGCTTCATCACCTTTTTTTGCTGCCAAAATTGTAGGCGTGGCCAGCGTCTTAAAGTCTCATTTGGTGAGCTGGAAAAGCCAGCTCGCAGCTGCATTGGTCAAAGCTCCTTTTAAGTGAGAAAAAGGCAGTAAAAACACACCTTATCAAACAGGCAGATGTGGGTCCCAAGGCAGCCTGGGAAGCGTGGATCGGCGCCTCTGCCACCTTAGAACAGGGCTGTCACTGCAGGAGGGGGGCTTCAGGGGCAGGCGTCTGTGAGCTGGCGGGCTCCGCTTGTGGAAGGTAAGCGACCACAGGGCTCTCAGCTGCATGTCTTCCGACCTAGGGCCTCAGGTGTCCCTGCCGTATCAGGTGCTCCTGCAAGCAGACAAATAGCCTCGATGGCGCAGCGGAAGCGGCTCGGCGCCCCTCCCTGCGTGTCGGCTGCGGTGCTCCTCACGCCTCCACCGACTCCTTGGCGTCTTTGAGAAGAGCCCTGGCTTCCCTGGTGTCCTCAGCCCTGGGTGCCGAGCTGGCCTTCGCGTGACGCCGGCGAGATGATGGGCAAGCGTCAGAATTCATTAGCCAAATGGAGCCAGGCGGCTCCCCTGCAGGCGGAAGGCCTTTTGTGAAGCGCTGCCGGAGTGACGAGACTGCCCCATGTTTATTTTCCATAGGTCTAAAAATATGGGGAGCCACTGCGCTCCTCATAATAATGTCATAATTGAATGGTCTATAAATGACATTCTGCAAAGGAACGAGGAGCAAGTGCAGCTGAACGCTCTTCCAGTGGACCCCTTCTATCACAATTAAATGCCATTATGAAGGATTTCCCTCCGTTTTGTACGTAATCAGGACTTGTAAAGTCTCAATATAAACACCCTTTTTATTTGATCAGAGTTCATTACGAGAAGCAAGTAGCGTGCAGAAAAATGTCTGAGATTACACGCTGGACGCGGAGTGGGGGTCCGCCCAGCGGCAGAGCAGGGCAGGCCCCGCGGCGCGCACCCCTCTGCCATCCGGCACTCTGCCTTCCGTGTGGCCTTGCAAGGACTCACATAGCATTGGAATCAATTTCTTTTAAAAACACGTTTTTCAGAAACTTATTACGCACTTTAGAGATATATTATATACCTTCAGCCGCAGAAGAAGAAAGATTACAGGTGCAAAAGCGGCCCATTTTTCTAGCAGCTGAAAATGATGCTATGTGCTAGTCACAGGGGAACAGTAAAAATTATACTCCGACAGCAACAGGGCAGAGGCTCACAAAGGCACAGCCAAGCGAGTGGCACGGCCAGCGAGAGCGCTAATAAATCAAGATAATTCTCTGCCTGCCTTGAACTTAGACCCGGCTACAATTCACTGGTACAGCCAGGGGAAAAAAAAGTCTGTTAGTGGAATCCAGCTTTACTGGGGGGATGTGATTAGTCACTGGGCAGATTGCGCCTCGATTGCATCTAAATGGTCCACTTTATGAACCATTTATCTTCCGCCAGACCATTTTCATTACACCAAAAACTGATGCTGAGTCGCCAGCTGTAAGATACAGCCTGGTGAAAATTAATAACCTTTTTTTCCCTTCTGCGGGACTCCCGCATATGTGAGCCGGAGCATTTATCCCTGTTTTGTTGCGATTTGCATCCCAGCATCCCTGGCAGTCTTTCAATTTTCTCAAGTCTCTTAGCCTTTGCCCCCTGTTTCGCTTTTGCAACACAAACAATCCATCCTGTGCATTTAAAATTCTCTTAGCGCCCTGACATCACGATATAGCCCTAGAGCAGGGAGCAGTTTACACAGAAAGGGCTCTTATTAATTCCTCTGTCCTGCCTTCCCGCTAAAATATAGGGATCTGGAGATTACTGCTGGGTCCCTTAAAGACCATTTAGAGCTGTGCAATTTAAAAAAGGAGACCTTTATTAATACCTGCTTAGGCTACTGACTGCGGGGAGGGCAGGGAGGTCTGGCTGTGATGGAAGATGGTCTCTTCGCAAGGCAGCATCACGTGACCGATAATTCAAGGCAGCCTATTGAGCCTCGCGTGGCCGCTGAGATATATGCTGATATGATTACAATAACATACAATGAAATTATGGAGTATTAATGGTGCTTAACCACTGTCAGGCATTAAGCAGAATTAACACGAGTCTTTTTCTGGGCAGACATAGTTTTGATAGGGCTGATTAAGGATTTGGCTATCTAAGGGAACTCATTATGGTATTAATTAGGAGACAATGAGCCCAAACTGTGCTGTTTTGGCATGTTCCCGCGCAGGGCACACATGTGGCGCGGAGCTCGGCGCTCCCGCCTCTGCCCTGGGGTTCTTGGACACCGTACAATTTCATTTTCTTCTGCAGATTCCTCAGTGTCTTCTCCCTTCCTGTTGCCTCATTTGAAGCCTGCCAGAACTATTTCCATAGCTGGTCTTCTTGACTCCTATTAAGGGCTGTCCTGGCACTAGCTGCTAATAAGCCAGGGGACAACCATTTTATGTCCTTGGAGGGATTTTGTAATTTAAAAAAAGGTTCTTCAAGAGATCTGTTTATTATTATTATTATTTTTTTTAGATATCATAAAGCTTAGGCAGTTGATAGAATAGCTTCCTCGGTCACATTTTGTATTTGTGAGTTGATTATTTTGCAAGTTTACTTGATAATTTGTAACCTGTGATTGAATAACTGGGAGAGAATTTGCTACTCCTTAATTTTTAAAATACCTGTTTCCACAAATCCTGCTTTCAGTAAGTAAAGAAACCCATGACTCTGAGCTTTTAATTCCCGTTTGAATGCTCAGCAGGACAGTCTTAGGAAATACTTTTATTTCTTAATTAATTAATTTGCTACAGGGCCTCACTCTGCAGCTAGGGCTCGCAGTGATCCTCCTGTCTCAGCCTCCCTAGCTCTGGGATTACAGGCATGCGCTACCGCATCTGGTTTCAGTTGCTGGCAGGGTGCACATGGGGCTCCAGGGATGACAGGGCAGGTGGTGCTGGGGATCGAACCCAGGTCCTTGCACTTATCAGGCAGGTGCTAAGAATGCCAAGCTATGTCACCAGCCAGGAGATGCTTTTAGAGATGGACCATGTAGTGATCAGGCCCCGAGGTCACAGGGAGTCACCGGCCACAGGGACTAGACCACCCCAGCCCACCACAGAAGGGGGGGCTCACAGCGGGCAGCCAGCACCGTGCCGTGGCTGTCTGCTGCCCTCTGTGCAGCTCCGTGGCCCCAGGCTCCTCTTGGCTGCCTCAGCTCCTGCTGCTCAAATGGAGCAGTAGGCTGCTTCCACCCTCCTCATGAGGACTGGGCTTCTACTGGCCAGAGGGTGTGGCAGCCCATCCACGTAACGGCAGCTGAGTGTCCGTGGTCCCCGTATGGGCATGGAACTGTGTGGGCTTTGTGATGCTCGAGGGCGTGGACCACATTTCCTGGGGAGAAAGTTTTCCTAGTCAGGATGGCTGGAGCCTCTAGGAAACCATTCCTAGAACACTCCCAGTTCATATCTTTGGGCCAAAAGGGCCAGCGCTCCATTAAACCCCAGAGGCCAAAGAACCTTTGCTAAGCAAGTGCTGAGTACTGATGGCTCCAAGTGAAAGAAAGTGCCGGAGACTGCGGGACCCCTGGAAAGGCTCAGACATCCCCCCCTGTGTTGGGACGCTACTTTCAGTTCTGAAGTTGAAAGCGTTGGAGATGGTGTCGCCTCCTTCTCACATGGCCTCCTAGCCAGCATCCTTTCTGGCCGGTGAGTGCTGCTGGCTGTGCCCCCCCACCCCCAGAAGTGCAGCAGGCCCCAGCACTGGCCCTGCTCTCCTACGTCGTCGGTTCTTGTCTTTAAATAAAATTGATGGAATATGAGGGGCTTTTCCACAGGATGTCTGCTCTTTGTGTTAGAAAATAGGCCACTTGAGGAATTGCCTTCCGGGAGAGACTGTTATTAAGTTTTTGTATTTGTATTAAAATAGTGCATAGTCATGATAGGAATTCATGGGCCTGCTTTGCCGCAGTACTTGGAGTTTCAGAAAATTGTGCTTTTCCTGGTAAGGACTTTCTTTGTAGCCGTGGCCAATAGCAGCTTTTGGCTCCCGCCAGAAGTGGTCAGCTGCAGGTAATTTCGATAGCAAGGCCCTTGTGAGCCTCGGTAGGAAAGGAGATTAAGGACGCGGCAGCCCCTGCAGATGGCGTAGGCTGACGCACGCTGCTGTTTCATTTTTGTTTTGTTTCGTGTCGTTGCTTTACTGGGTGGTGAGAAGCACTGTGTGTTCAGCAATGGCCATGCCGCGCTTTGCATTTTGGGTTTGTGTCCTTTCCTGGGCAGACACATGGCCTGGTGCTTTCTCGCCACTGGTGGCAGTAGGAGGAGCCTAGTTCGCAGTCACCCTGTGCGATCGGGGAGGAGAGGGCTGGGTGGGAGGGGCCGGCCGAGGCTCTGCTGGGTGCTGGGTGCTGAGGCGGGCTGGTGGCCCGGCTAGGTGTGGTCACTGGGTTGTCAGCTTTCCTGATGTATGGCACGGTGGGGCTGCCAGGGAGAGGTGCAACCTCATCGTAAGCTGAGGAGCAGCCCATGAAGCATATTCAAAATAACACATCGCACAGCCCGCGTGGCACAGATGACGTAGTGTGAAGAATGAAGTGCGGGAGGCGAGGGAAGACCGCCTCCTCCCTTGTGCAAAGTGCTCCACCTGTCCCTGCTCCGACGTAGTCCTGGGGGTGTCACCAACCGGGGCTGTGCCACCATGACCCTGGTGTCTGGTGACCAAGCACCTCATTAGAGGTGTGGCTGGGTCAGTGTTGAACAACTTGCTTGCTAGGAAAGTACCGGGGGTCTCGAAGGGCATTTGGGGGGAGGGCAGGTTTCTTTTACCTTCAAAAGGGTGTAAGTTTTCCTCCTGTGTTACCAGGGTTTGGGTGATGACCCCCTAACAAATGTTTAGTTATGTAAGTCAATCTGAGGACTGGATGGTCGCTGCCATTCCCGAGAACTGTGAATTCCTGGTGGCTCTGTGAAAATCTGAAAGAACTGCAAACCAGAGGAGCCTGCAAGGACTAACGCAGGCGCAGGCGCAGGCGCAGGCACAGGCGCAGGCGCAGGCGCAGGCGGCAGGCGCAGGTGCAGGCGGCAGGCGCAGGCGCAGGCGGCAGGCGCAGGCGCAGGGGCAGGCGCAGGCGCAGGCGGCAGGGCCGGAATCCTAGTCGCGGTTCCCAAAGGGATGAACCCAGGAGGGATCATCAGTCAGCGTGTGGTACGAGGGACACTCAAGCTGGAGGGCGGAAGCTGCTGTCCTCCAGGGCTCCTGCATGGGTGGACAGATCTGCCAGTGGGAGTGGACAGCAGCCAGCCTGGCGGAGGTGGACAAAAGCTCACGAATCACGTTTGCCTGGCGGGGATGCGAGGCCCACAGAAAAGGTCAGGAGAAGCAACAGGTGGTGAGCTAGAGAGGCCTGGAGGGCGCGTGTGGGGAGGCCAAGGGAAGAGAGGAGCGCTTCCACCTTGGTCCTGCGGCCTGGTCCTTCCTTCCTTTTCTTTTTTCTTTTTAAAAATGTGTCTGGTATAGGGTCTCACGGTACAGCGTGGGCTTGTAGTGATCCTCCTGTTTCAGCCTCTCCAGTGCTGGGGTTACAGGCATGCGCCACCATGCCTGGACTGGTGGCCTGCTCAGCACGCTCTGGGCTGGGGCCTGCACAGCATGTGGTGCCGGGGATTGAACCCAGCTCCCTGCACTTGCCTAAGCAGGCACTTAGTCTGCTGGGCTATCTCACTGGCCAATCCTTCCTTTTAGGCCAAGTCAAACATGTGTCTTTCAAAGATTGCGTCAGCACCCCAGGCTCTTCCAACCCTCTCTGCGTGCTCTTCCCGCACAGCCTCCTCTTTGTCCCTGCTGCTCCCGTGGCCCTGGGCACTGTAGGACTCAGTCTCACTCGTCTACTCCAGGTTGCCCTCTGGTCTTCCTGCGCCCCCCCACAAGGGCCATCTGTCTGCGTATGGACTTCTGACACTGTCACCCCTTCAGAGCCCTCCCTCTCCAGTTCCTCCCTTCCTTGGGATTCCACTTGCCACTCCACCCTCCCCTCAGCTCCAGGAAAAGCTGAGGCTTTTCTGGAATGGCCAACATGTCCTTGAGAAAGCCCTTCACTGCCGGCTCGCCTGCCTCTGCCTTTAGCGTGGTTTAGGTCTGAATGCCCCCCCACCCCACCAAGGCTCCTATGTTTGGATGGATTGCTTGTCACTAACTGGATCCATCCATTCTTGTGTTGTCAGCTAACTGTGCTCCTTGGGGGTAGGGCCTGGCCAGAGACAGTCCCTGGAATCGTGGTCGGCAGAGCTGTGTTCTGGCTTAGCTCCTTTGCCCTTGTCTCGCTTCCTGGGATGAGTGGCTCTGCTCCCTAATCCCCACTGCCATTTTGCTGCTGGCTGGCACCCGCTGTCCAGGAACTTAACCTAAGGAGAGTGTGAGCCCGGCAAACCTCTCTTCTTTTAAATTGCAAGCCAGTGCGGGGAACTGCGTCGGATCTCCAGGTCAGGTGATCAGTTCTAGGGGTGGGAAAGTGACTGGGTAGGGCCTTCCCACCTTCTCCCCTTTTCTGCCTCCTCCTTATACTTGAAATGGCCCCCAGCGTTCCTCAGGGGATCTTCTCGCCAGTCTGTTCCCACTGTCCTCACTCCTGATTCTTCTCTGTGTGTCTGGGATCAGCCACAGCCCCGCTCTGCCCCGTCTCACGTGACTCCGAGGTGTCTCCATTGTCTCCTCTTACCTGACTGCCCTGGCATGCAGGAGTGAGGTCTCCATCAACCTCCTTGCCTTCTCCTCACTCCCTGCTAGTCTCAGCCATACTCGCAACTCCCTTTACTACGAATGTCACCAAACCCAAGGTTAATTTAATATTTATCCCTGTTAAGATTAGGCATTAAATTACCTCAGCAATTTCTAAACCTGCAAGTGAAACCCTGGGAGGAACTTGGGAGGATGTGAGTTGTGGATTCAGGGTGGCTGTGAGAGGAGACGCTGGGCCTGTTGGATTCTGAGCACTGTGTAAGGAGCTGAGAGACACTGAACTGACGGGTGCCTGGCATTTCCCAGATGTCTGCTGTGTGTCCTAAAGGGAACATGTGCCCAGGTATGGTTTGTGTCTAGCTGTCCCGCAAAACCTCCTGCAGTCATGGGGTGGACTTTTAGAGGTTGTGGTCAACTCATGATCCACTGAGATTATGGCTGTGAGCGCTGCACCCAGCCCGGGCAGAGGGCCTGAATGCGACATGAGGGAGACAGCTTTACCCTCTGCGGCCATTGTTGCTGCTACTGCTCCCTTCTGCTCTTGCCTCTTTGCTGTCTTCTGCCTCCATGAACTGCTGTCCTCTGCCATGCGCCAGTCTGCCTTGGAGCCAGCCGAGCATGGACTGAAACCTGTAGTGTGAGCTAATGGTACCCTGGTGCTAGTGGTACCCTGGGGTCTTCTGCCTTGCTCGGGTCCACGTCCTTGAGCCACCGCCACTCAGAACACGGGTGGTCATCTGAACCTCTTCCGGCCCTTGCCTGCGTGTTGGTGCCAGCTCGCAGCACCCGCTCTATCGCCCCCTTTCTCTGCCACCATCCACGTCAGGGTTGTTAACACCGGCTCCAGGAGGCCCTGGCTTCTGCCTGCCTTCACTCACACATCCTCCACGCTGCTGGAGCAAGACCCCTCATCCCTGCCTGATCCCGTAACTCCCCAGTCACTGCCCTTAGTGGATCCCCACTGCTTACAGCTTACAGAGTGGCATGCCCTGGTTGCCACAGAGATCCACCATTTCACCCTGCTTGTCTTCTCCAGCTGGAGCTCCTGCCTCTGCAGTGCAGGGTGTCACAGACCCAGAAGGCAGTGGGGCAGTGGGCGTGGACAGGGGAGGTGACACCAAGGCCCAGCCCGTGGGACCTGGGTCAGCAGGAAAATATGGCATGTATTCGCCTTCTGCACCGTGCGCTTCTCCATTGCATTTATAACTGAAACCGCTTTCCCTGGGAGACCCTGCCAGAGTTTATGTCAAATCGATGTTGGAAATTAAATGGCAACCCTCAGGGGGGAGGGAGGCGGCTTCCCAACCATCACTGCTTCTGCCTGGAAACCTCCCTTTCATGTTTGTGCTTAGTACTCAATCCAGGGTTTGAAATTAATTAAAAGATATCCTTTCTCTAATCTTTAGATAATTAGCTTGAAAGATTTTCCTCAAAATGTGATAACTTTATCTTTTATGTGAAAATTCAGAGCTGGTCCTCTCCGGACAACAACAACTCAGTAGTAGCCAGCAATTAAGGGGAGGGATGGGTCTCCAGCCCTTGGACTGGTTGAGTTTTAGCCCTGGAAAATAAGTATGAGAATCCTAGGCTTTGTTCAAGACTGAAGGAGTCTTACAATAGGAGTGGGAAAGTACTGTGTAAATTCCAGTTGCCCAAATTGTGGAAGGAAAATACTTTTTAAAAATATCTCCTTTTTGAATTTTGTTTTGTCAGAGATGGGTGTTCCACTGCAGTTGGAGAAGCTGTACTTGGAGAAGTCTTTAAAGGACCTCTTCATATGTGGTGCCAGACCAAAGATTGTAGGTACTTAAATTCAGCAAAATAACCCAATATAGTCCAATAGTCCGTAATAGTAGTGGGATATCAGCAACCCTGGCAATTGTCCAGAGTTGTTGACTGAGCCTCTGTAGCTCAGCTTATTAATAGGGCTTTCCTTTTTATACCTTGTGGTTATACTTTTCCGCTGGATGGTTGATACCAAGTTAAAACAAGACCTATGTAACTAAAAATGTAACTTTTGCTTTCTGACAAGGTCAGCCAAATCCCCTCAGAATTTACCCAGGAACAATGTGCAGCACCTTGTGGGTTTTTTGTTGTGTCAGCCACCTCGATGTGTCACGGCTATTGCTTGACCTAATGTTTTCTCCCTAGGTGACTCTCCTTAGGCACACTATATAGCATCAACCCTATCCAGAAATGGACATCCAAGATGAACACACACTGCTTAGAGGAAGAAATACTAGATGCTAATAAACACATGAAAAAATGATCCACATAACCAGCTATCCAGGGAATACAAATTAAAACAACACTGAGATACCACCTCACCCTAGAAAGAATGGCTATCATAAAGAAATCAACCAACAACAAAGACTGGAGAGGCTGTGAGGAAAAAGGAACACTTCTCTACTGTTGGTGGGAAGGCAGACTGGTGCAACCATTATGGAAATCAGTGTGGAGCCTCCTTAAAAAGCTGGAGCTGGAAATTTCATTCAACCCAGCTATCCCCCTACTGGGAATTTTCCCAAAAGAACTGAAAACATCATATCATAGTGATATTTGTGCACTTATGTTCATAGCAGCACAATTTGTGATAGCCAAATCTTGGAAACAACCAAAATGCCCATCACCTGAGGAATGGATGAAAAAGATGTGGTGTTTTTGTACAGTGGAGTATTGCTCAGCTATAAAGAATAATAAACTCAAAATCTTCATGTATAAGTGGATGCAACTTGAAGATATACTCATAAGTGAAACAAATCAGACCCACACGTGTAAGCATAGTATAGTCTCCCTGGTGAAAATAAAAATGGAAAAGCATAACACAGTTAAATGGAAAGTGAGAACTTAAGGATTAAACAATGAAGAAAGAGGAAGGAGAGAAGTTAGGAAGCACGGCAGAGGGAAAACGGTGCATCTGTGCACACAAGATGGTTAAGACAATGTCCCTAGAATCTCCAATAGGTTTTTGAAACTAGCAGCTAATTGGTACAGTTCTCACCCTGACTACCCACGTATGCTGATATATGTGAACTAAGCAACTACGCTGAGGACAGCAATATGTAATGCTGAAACCATGCTTGGAATGCCTGTCATTCTGATCTAAATGAGTACTGCTTCTGATGTCATATCAGTTATTGCTATACTCTCTCTCAAGTAAACGTTTGTTTAAAAAAAGGTAATAAAAGGGGCCCAGCGGGATGGCTCAGTGGTCTAAAGCGCCTGCTTGGGAAACCTTGGGCGGCTTCAGGGACCGCGGTTCGATCCCCGGCACCACATGCTGCGCCAGCCCTGCCCTCCAGGCGGGCTGAGCCGGCCATAAAAATGAATGAATAAAAACAAACAAAGGTTCTGAAACAAGAAAAAAAAAAAAAAAAAAAAAAAAAAAAAAAAAAAAAAAAAAAAAAAAAAAAAAAAAAAAAAAAAAAAAAAAAAAAAAAAAAAAAAAAAAAAAAAAAAGGTAATAAAAGAGAATAAGAAACATGAAAAAGAATGCCATAGGATTGACCTGCTACAATTTTGTATATGGCTAGATTTCTAAGTTTCTGTGTAAAAGTGTGTAATTGTTTTTTAATCATATTTTACAGGGATTTATTAGAATATCAATGATTAATAGAAAATACCAGTTCCATGTTATGTCTAAGGCATTTGATATTCAGAATGATAGTGATGTTAAGCTCAAGTAACTATGTTATAGGGTAATAATTTCACTAAGGTTCTCTTCTGGAAGCTAAACAACTTAAGTCTGCCAACCAAAAAATTAAGAGAAAAAGAAGGGCTACAAGGACAGCCAATATTTTGGCCCGAACCCCTCAAGGTCAGTGAAGACACTCCTTACTGTAAGAACTCAAAAGAAGAAATAAAAACGATAGGAAAATCCTAATCTTAGAAAAGATGCAAATATCTTGAATTCTAGAAACCATTGAATAACAAACCAAAGGTCTTTGGTTGTCTCTTGTCTGTCTTCAAGTAGCCAAATAAGGAAATGACTTTTGGTCAGGACAAGGAAGACTCCGTGTAGGTGTTGGGCCTGCACTTGGGAGTGCAGTGACTTACTGAGGCAGGTCCCACAACGTGTCCCTCGAGGCAGAGTATAATCTGCTCCCCTAGGATCCGTGCTGGCCTGGTAACAGATGGAATGTCCCAGAACCTGTGGAGAATGTCCCAGGCTGCATCCTAAGGAGCCTTGGGGTCTCTGCCTGGTCTCAGGACAGTCACTTCGGGAGTTCTTCGGTTGTCTGGAGACCTTTGGCTCAAATCAAAATCTGGAGCCAATGTTGAGTGAACTAAATCAGGTGCACATGCCTGAGCGTCGCACTGTTTCTCCTCTATGAGGAACCCAGAGTGCAAAGACGTTGAGGTGCAATTGTAAGGGAGCCGTGGTCCTGGGCAGCATGGAACTGGGTCCTGTGCAAATGGAAGGGGACAAAGAGAGGAAGCAAAGGAAGTGAGGGGTGGGGAAGGGGCTTGAAGCAGGTAGGTGTGTGCCGTGCAGGTACCAGGCCTGCACCGTGAGTGCGAGCCTGTGTGCGGCAGTGCTGTGGAGAGCAAGCACTCTGCAGCCCAGGTAGAGCATGTGCAGCTAAGGGGATGTGGGTGCAGCGCTCGGACACTCGAGATTTTATTTCAGAGGCAGACAGCAATCCGGAAACCTGGCCACCACACTTCCACTTAACATATTGCATTGGAATATCGGCTCACATTATATCAGGAAACTTGGCAGTGAAAGGAATCCACAAGACCTAGAAATATTCATGTGATCACCTATGTGGTATTCAAACATAGGAAATGGACAGCCCCAGTTACTTTTCTCTCATTGCTGGGACACAATACCTGACAACCAAAATTAGGGAAGGAAAGGACTGTTTAGCTCACAGTTAGTGGAGCTTTCAGTCCATACTCGGCTGGCCCCAAGGCAGAGTGGCATAAGGCAGAGGGCAGCAGTGCATGATGGGAAAACGGCAAAGCGCAAAGGGAGGAACGGCTGCTGTGGCCGCTAGCCAGCCCCCCCATCCCACTGCCCCTGTCCCCTGTCCCCCATCCCTTATATTGCATCCAGGCTGTCTGCCCGAGGGCAGGTACAGCACCCACATCCACAATCCCAGCTTTGGATCAGGAATTAATCGCAGATGCTAGAAGCCACCCCGTGACTGCATGAGACTTTGGGGGACACCTAGACACCAACAGGGACCAAAAAGGAGAAACCTGCATAGGGTCTGAAAAACAGCAAAATCACACACTGACAGAAAAGAATACACTGAAAAAGCTATAAAGACGTAAGGGGTGAAGGTCTGGCGCCTCTAACCTATGAAGAGTTTATTCGAGTCGATAAGAATCTGAAGACTTTAACAGATAATTGAGAAGGGAACTGCAAAAATAAGTCTCAAAAGAGGATTGTCAGTGGTTAACAGCAGGTAAAGAAATGTTTAGTTGCTCTCACACTCGGGAGATTATAGCTTAAACCATGCAATACTTGCAAAGATTACAGAATTTTCAAGATAAATTTATGTTTAAAATAACAAAACAAACCTAAAATTTACCTCCCTAGCTATTTTAAGGCACACGCCCCCACGGCGTTGATACATTAAGTACATTACCGAGGAACGGGTCTCCAGGACCGGCTCACTTTGCACAAGCGGAAGTCGATGCCCCCCCCCACCACACCCTATTTCCTTTCTCTCGCACTTCTGTGTCTATGCGCTCCTTGTTCAGGTTCCCCACTTAGGAAGGCAGCACCTGTCCTCTGTTGCCGGGTTTACCTTAGCACCACCTCATCCTTGTTGGAGGTCCGAGGCGATTTTGTTCCTGGAGCAGGCTGAAGAAGAGCCCACGGTGAGCATCCGTCTGTTCATCCCTGGACACCTGGGTCCCACCTCCAGGCCACGGAATCCTGCTGCTGAGCCCACGGCCACCAAGTGTGTCTTCAAGGACCGGCTTCAATCCTTTTGGACAGTCGCCTAGCAGTGTGTTGCCATTTGGATCTAGCTGTGCCTCCAAGCCGCGGGGCGCCTTTGCATGGAGCTTCTTCCGGGGTGACTGAATCTAGCGTTAGGGATTTGCGTATGCATCAGTGCTGGATTAAGGGTGGCGATGCTGGAGCAGTGCGCTGACCGGATGGGTACTCCTGAGCCCAGCAGCCTGGAGGGGACCCCAGGGGCCGAGGCGCTTGTGCTCCTGCGGCCTGCCGCCTGCGAACTGCTAACTGCGGCCTGATGCCTGCTGCCTGCGGCCTGCCGCTGCCAAGAGTCGCTGTCCTCGGTGCAGCCGCCCTGCCTTGGGGCCGCCGTTATGTACAGACACCACTCTGAACGGTGGGCTACACCATCCTGTCCCCATTTCAATGTAGATGTCGGTGGATTTTGTTTCAGCAGGAGAGGAAAGGAGTCAGACGCGGTGGGGCACTTGGGTCCTAGGTAAGCGCCTCCATGGTGCAGGAAATGGCTACCGGGCGAGCCCTCGCTTGGGGCTGCCGTGTCCGCCAGCGCTCCCTTGCGGGAAGGCGGCCGCGGTGTGCGGGAAGAGCCCTGCGGGCGTTCAGGCTGTTTGTTCTTTCTCTCCCTGAGTAGAAATAGCTCCGTGGCACAAGTACCTGCCTGGCAAGTGCAAGGTCGTGAGTTTGAACCCCGGTCTCCGCCCTCTCCCCCTTCCCAAAAAATAATAATAAAAAAAGCACAAGGAGAGAGTCAGTCGTGGGCCCCGACCGCGCGCTGTGATGTCACTCCGAGTGCTCATGGCAGGATACTGTTTTGTGATACTTTAACGTTGTGGGAAGTGGTTCTGGTGTAGTATTTTAAAAAATAAACATGATAGTGCTTACAGTATGATCTAAATATTTACAGAAAAATAGGCTAAAACCTCAACTTTTAAAAAGTGGTTGTTGAGTGTATTAGTGATTTTTAATTTATTATTCATATGCTAATACGTTATGCAGTTTTCAAAATTTCCAAAGGGGTTCTATTCATTTGGCAAACGCAAAATAAAAACATCACCTTCTGAAGATAATTCCTCATGGATGTTGTCTTGGTTACTCTTCTCTCATCGCTGAGACAGAATACCCAGAACCCCACATGTAAGAAGGAAAGGTTCATTCATAAGCTCAGGGTCTGTGGACCTGTCAGTCCTTTCTGGGCTGGCTCTAAGGCGGGGCGGTGCATGGCATAGGGTGACAGTCCACGGTGGCAACAGCAAGCGAACATCGGGGAGCAGCAGCGGCGGAAAGCAGGCGTTGCTCCCGCCCTCGTCCTGTATGGAGGCTGCTGGCCCGGGGCGGGTGCAGCAGGCACCCCCACAACCCCAGCACTGGACCGTGAAATGCGCCTCCGACCTCAAGAAGCCACTCCCTGCCTGTGTGCGGCCTTAAGGGACATCAAGGTGCAAACCGCAAAGTTGGGAACAACGCTTCGTCACTTACTTACCAGTGACTTACTTTGAGCGTAGCCATCACTGTTTGAGCGTTCGGGGTGTGTCAGCGGACACAGCCAAGCCCCTGTGTGTGGCTTCCACCTCGGCAGAGAGAGACAGAGTTGTCAGCGGGTGCTCACATGAGGGAATTGCACTTGGTAGGAGGAGGAGTGGTGTGGGGAAAGGCAAACCAGCCTAGGCTGCGAAGGGTCTGAAGGACACAAGGCCGCTGTGGGCTGTGTGCGGTGCAGGGGACCAGGACAGCTTAGACGCAAATCCAGGGGGCACCAGTGGCTCAAGGGGAAAGCAGTGCAGGAGAAAATGAGCAGCACCTGGGGCAGGAATGCGTAGGGCTTGACGAGGGGGCCTGGGGTCTCATGCAGGGCGAACTGCAGAGTGGCTGGTGGCCAACTGCAGGGCTTATCCAGGGCCGGGGCTGCATGGGTGGCCTCCGGAAGCTCTGGCAGCTCCTGTAGGTTCAGAGGCCTCCGGCTTGCTGCGACCCAGCTTCGAAGGTTCTGAGTGCGCAGCAGCACACTCTGCCTGGCCACTTTGTGGCCAAGATTCAGCAGAAGCTGTGTGAGAGAGCACTTCCTTATGAAGCAGGGATTTTGTGGATCACTTGCACAAGGGAAACCAACAAGCTCTGTGGCCATGGACAGCATAGGTGAGGTGAAGAGAGCCCCGCCGGCAGGCTGAGTCCTTGGCCTCGTGATGACCTGCAGCACCTGTCCCTTGCCCTGTGACTCCACTGAACATCAGGGAGCAGCACGCTTTGGTGTTTGCTTGGAGAGACAGGGCTTGGGCACATGGCTGCCATCCCTGACATAGCTGCAACCCTGGGAGGCCAGTGCTGCGGTTCACATAAGAACATGGTGGCACTGAGCACCTGGAGGCTGGGGGTTGACAACAGCCACGATTAGGAAGCTGCAGGTGGCATACACTGCTGGAAGGGTGGGCAGCTGGAGTTGGAGACGCCTGTACTATGGCACCCAGGGGACAGGGCTGAGGGAGGAGAGGGGAGCAGAAAGCCCGGGAAGTCACACTCTCCCACGAGAACGGGGCAGCAGGTGGTCCGCTGTGCTCCTGGCTGTCCCGAACATTGACTCAGGGACTGAGCAAGAGGAAGAGCTGTAGGTGGGACGCTGTGCATGCTTCGGTCTGATTGCTTCCTGTTTCCAGGGATGCAGGAAGTGAGGTCGCGGCTGAGAGCAAGGAGCAGGCAGGCGGCACTGGCCGCAAAGCCCAGCACGTCCCACCTAGCACGGGGAGGAAAGACTCGGCCACTGTTGGACACAGAGGCGACGCTGCTCAGTGGTTGTCGGGGGGACAGTGGCGGTGCTCATCTCAGGCAGCTGACCTGGAAGCAGAGGGTAGACTCAGAGGAAAGGCAGAGCCGCGGCTTCTGCGCCAGGCCAGCGCCCTTACCCTGCGTTAGCCCAAGCTCCCCAGAATAGGAGCGATGAGATTCATGTCTGCATTACTGAGCACGGAGTCCCGTGCCGGCTGCCACGCAGCTCCCTTAGCACAGTGTTGACACAGAGGGGTGTGAACGGGACCGAGCGTGTCACAGAAGCAAAGCCACGATTTTCTCATACTTAATAAAAATGATAAGATTTTTATAGCACATTAGTTTAAACCAAATTTGCTAATCTGATGTGATAGGAGAGGGCTGTGTAAAAGATTAATATACAAGGCTCGAGCTGCCCCTGCAGCGAGGTCTCCAAGGTTGCCGTGTCAGGGCTGTGGCTGGTGGGCTCCTCCTGCGGTTCCGCGGTGGGACCTGTACCATCCTGGCACACCAGCAGGCCCCACGGGCCAGGCTATGTGAGGCACGGTAGTGCGACCCCAGCGGTCTCGTATCTAGCTTCTTCTCCGTGCCTGGCTGGCATTTTGCTGCCCAAGCTGAAGAGAAAACCACCGCACAGCAGATTCTGTTTTCACATTTTATCCACAGCAAAGCTTATGCCCATCTTGTCAGGATATGCTTGAGGGTCCCCCAGTGGTCCCTGCTCAGGAAAGGGATTTGGCTGAAGGTCATATCCACTTGGGCTGTCACAAATGGGCTAGGACAAGGGCACCTGAGTGTCAGGGTTATCATGCAATTTTTTTTCTCAAGAAACGATAGTTTATTTGTTTATTTATTTGGCATAGGGCTTCATTGTGCAGCTTGGATTTGTAGTGACCCTCCTGTCTCAGCCTCCCCAGTGCTGGGATTATAGACACACACCACCACGCTGGGTTTGAGTGGCCTGCATGGTCTGGAGCTGGGGATTGAACCTGGGTCCTTGCACTTGCCAGGCCAGCACTTTGCCCTCTGAGCTGTCTCTCCAGCTCTATCATGCAATCTTGAATCTCTAAAATACTTTTTTTAAGACTAAAGCTTGCTTATCCCAGTGGAGGTATGAGTGATACTTAGAGAATTTGATAAAATTAATGATTGTGAGACCTCTGTCGCCCTTGGGCTCAGCCCGTGAGGAAATGCCTCTGTTGGCGTGGCTCGTGCTCCAGCCCCTGTTGGTCACTGTCACATATCCTGTCAGTTCTGCCCAGCTTCCTCCAGGAATCAGGAGTTTCCTAACTCTGCCTTTGCAGCACTGCAGGTTGGGAGCCTCCTCTGGGCCCTGTGCTTGCTCCTTCGGGCTGCGCTGGTCTTGTCCTTTGCACTGCAGTCAGTGGAAGCCCCTCCCGGAGTCTCACCCACCGCCCCCACACTGTGTCCTAATCGCATGCTGTGTGTTGCTTCCCCTCTGGGCCGCGAGCAGCAGAGGCAGGGATGGTGTCTCTGGTCCCCAGCCTTCTACCACTGGAGTGGACCAAATACTAACTAATAAAGAGGAAGGCTTGTTGGGCTCATGGCCCTGAGAGTCCCATGGCGTGGCTGGGTGGACTGGTGGCTTCTGGGGCTCTGCTGTGAACTACAGCGACAGGTCCCGAGCCAGATCTTGTCCCGTGGGGGGCCAGGACAGCCAAAAAGTCCCAGACAGGACAGCCAAAAAGTCCCAGAGTCCCTTGGAGGGCACGCCCCTGCATGCTGCCCCCTGACGGTCCATGCCTCCCCAGTCCCGTGCGCAGGGACCTCTGAGGAGCAGTCCAGGCCCAACACCTGCAGGGCCTCCAGTCCCTGGCACCCTCGGGTCCTTACACAACGAACGAGCGACGAGGAAACGTGTGAGCGAGTGGGAGGGCACGCAGGACAGGACAGAGCTGTGTTAACGGAGGCCCGCGTTAGGCAAGGGTCGCTCTGGATTTGGACGTGTTAACTGAGGCCCGTTCACCTCTTGCGTGGTGAGAAGCGCGGAGGTCTTGTATGTCTGCACCCACCGTCTGCCCGTCTATGTACACACAGTCACGTGACATGCACAGAGATAGGTTCTGAGACCTTCCCCTCAGCCAGCAGTCTGACCATTGTGCCAACCTTACCATGTGTTGGTGCCAGCCAGGGGGCCCCTTTGGGCCACTGGCAGGGTCTGATGCCATGGTGAGACTGAAAGGTGCCAGGTTGCTCCCTGTTTTGGAGTGACCTTTATGTAAGCAGGGGACAGCTGAGCGTGTGCCTGGCCTGGGGGCAGCCCACACAGCCATCCCGAAGCCTCTGCGCTAGGCACCACAGTGCTGCTCTCCAATCTGCGGGGGTGCAGCAGGCCTGTGTGGATCAACGTCAGCTCAGGCAGGCATTGATGCGTCTCATGATGGCCTTGCCAGGCTGTGATGTCACTGGGAGGCAGAAACTTCTCCCCTCTGTTACAATCCAGAGGCACCGTCGTACGCGCCGAGCGTTGGTGACCAGCTCGACTTTGCGAAGCCCATGCCTGCACTGTAGGTGAATCTGGTGGTTATTTCAGTCTGGTGCTGAGTGCAGATAAGGAAAGCGTCACAACCCTTACAGAAGTGACTTGCAGGTCTCCCTTCCTGCTCTTTTCTCTTCTTCTCCTGCAAAGGTTGTAGCAATTAACAACTCTGTTAATGGGTCTTGCTGTAGGAGGCGGTGGCAGAAGTCACTGTCATTAAATAGCAAGGCAAAGCACTTTCACTTCCTCTTATCTTCTGGTTACTGTGGAAAAGAGCCAAAGCGGTTTGCCCCACGCTCAGTCCAAGAAGCTTCCACAGGACTGGCCTGCCTTGGAGTGTCTGTTGAATACCTGGGACAAAGTTCTCACCCTGTGTATCCGTGTCCAGGTGAGTCACAGAGTACTGGAAGCCTGCTGGACAGGTGGAAATCTGCAGAGTGGACAGAGGACCTCGTGCGTGTGCGCCAGAGTCTGTGCACCAGCTGTTACCCGACCAGCTACTCCAGGAGCCGGGGGCTGCGGGTTGCACGTAGTGGAATATGTGTCAGGCACTCCTAGGAACAGCTGGAAAGATCCTGAAAAGGTGATTTGTATTGCACGTTAGATCAATTTCCCATGAGTATGCAAATCAGAAATTATAATGGAAATCAAGTTGAAAATATATCTGTCTGTCTGCACGTTATTGTACACGCAGTTCCGTCGCTGTTGTGACGTGCGCAGCTGTACGAACTGGAGGAACGACTGCCTCGCTTTTGTTTCTTGAACAGATTTTTTTCTGTTTCTGAGCTGCTGCACACAGCTTTTAAACACGTAACACTGCAGAAAGTGTTATGTACTTAAACAAATCTCTCTTCTAGCTTCTTCTGAGTAGGATGAAAGCTGAAGCCAAAGACATCAAAAACCGGGATTGAAAGTTTCGTTGTCCCCGGCTGTCTTAGTTACTTTTCTCTCGTTGCTGGGACAAATACCTAACACCCAAAATGAAGGAAGGAAAGGTTTATTTAGCTCACAGTTACTGGAAGTTTCAGTCCATATTTGGCTGGCCCCAGGCTGAGTGGAACAGGGCAGAGAGCATCCAGTTCATGGAGGCAGAATAGCAACAAAATGGTGACAGAGGCAGCCAAACAAACAGGGCAGCAGAGCAACAGCGTGGGTCTGTCTCTGCCTCTTTTAAATTACATCAGGCTCTTTGCCTTAGCTTATCCACCTCAGGCCACACCTACAATTCCCAGCAGTACTCAGACCAATAATCTTTCAAACACATAATCCCAGTAACTCATGAGTCAAGTCTCAATCTATAGAAGTCCCCACCCCATGATTGTATGAAGCTTTGAGGGGACAACTAGACATAAACTATAACACTGGGCAAGAGTTTTCTCCCATTCAGCTGAAGATTTCAGCATGAATGAACCTGGGTGCTTTGGTGGCCACGGAGCATCGCTTTCCTTGGGACAGGCAACACTTCAATGCTTAGAGGTTGATAATCCCTGGGATCAGCATCTGCTGCGGAGATTAGAGACCACCCCTTCTGGGAAGACTGGAATTAAATAGCGCAGCTTAGATCTGGACACCCCTGCATCTGTGCCCACCCTTAGTGCCCGGAGGCGCTCACGGGTCCCTGACACCCTCTGCCTGAGCATCAGTGTTCACCTCGCTCCTGCTCATCCACAGCCAGCATGGAAAGGCGTCGAGGCACTGAAATCAGATCCGCGATCAGTACACCTTCTGAACTATGCCTGGGTAACTTGGTGGCAGAGCACATCCCATTTTGTAAAACAGAAGTTACACGGTCAAGAATGTGCAAGCTGGAGAAAAACATGCGAGTGGGGAGAATTCTGTCTGCCGGCCCCAAGTCCACACGTCTCTGTCCTTCGCCTCATCCTGAGCCACTCTTGCTGTCTCCGCCATGCACAGGCGACATTGCTTGTACTTTCACAGTGAGGAAGTCAGCTTGAAGAGGACAAATGGCATACCTGAGATAGCAGTTGTTAAATATTAATATTCTGGATTCACGCTTAGGGCCGCTGCTGCAGGACCGACAGCTTTTCTTTCCTGGGTGTGCCCCATGTGCTAGCCACACAGAAGCACGTATGCGATCACACAGGCACATGCGCTCGGAAGGTGGAGGGCTAAAACCTCGAGACCCCTCCAGAAGCCACGCCCTGTGCCTGTCCCACCCCGGTGCCATGAGGGTGGGAAAGGTCCCACCCTGGCACGGTCGCAGGCATGGCGGGAGGTGATGCTGGTGACATTTCCAGGTGGGGAAGGTGCTGATGTTGCCCTCGTGTGAGTCCTCACATGTAGAGAAAGCTGAAACGCTCCAGCTGTCCCCACCATCCCAATCCAGACATCACAACAGTGGACCTGAAAATGTCCCTGGAAAATTTCAGGCCTGCCTCCTGTGACACCAGCCACAGACAAGCCACAAGCAACCAACCCCAGCCCTGCAGAACCAAGGCCCATGGCTGCAGCTTCTACCTACATGTTTCCCAAGATGTTGGGGACCATGTTCCCCAACACATACCCAAGTTGGGAAGGTGGCTGGACCATGGGGCTCCCAGCTGACTTATTATCAGGAGCTGATACCTGGTTGGAGAGGTGGGTGCCTGGGAGTGTGACCTGGGAGGACGATTGTCCCGCCCTCCACCCTCCCTCATCACTCTGTTTCCTGGCTGCCATGATGCGAGCAGCTGTCCTCCACCAGGCTCCTCTACCAGGCTGACTCTGCCCTGGTGCCGGCTGGCCAACGGGCTGTGGGCTGGAGGCTAAATCAGCCTCTGCTCCTTTAAGTTGCAGGCACCAGATACCGTGTCTCAGTGGCAAAGGCGTGACTAAGATGGGCAATTTCAGATTGTTGTTTGAAGTTCCTTGCAAGCTCACCAGTCAGTCTTCCCTGCGTGTATGCTGGCAACACCAGGAAGCTAGTACACCTCGCTATGGGGCAAAGAGCAGAAAGGCTCACTGCGCAGCACAAGGCCTGCACTCTAATGCAAGAAGGCCCGTAGGATAAGGAGCTGGTCTCTGGAGGGCTGCAGTGGAACATTAGAGGACTTCAGAAGGGGTCCGGTTGGGAGATCTCCAGGACTGTGTGGGCCACTGAAGGGTTTCGTGGCCCTTTTGTGTTGCCATCAGGCAAACGGACATGTTAAATGGAAGTGGGGTCCTGCCCGCAGCTCTCCTGGTCTGGAGAAGGAGTTGAACTCCTTTGTGAAACTAGTTAAATACAAGGTCAATGATATTCAGGCCTGACCCTCAGGACTCGGGTGGCTCAAAGCAAGCTTGCCAGCTCTTGACAAGAAGTACATGGCAGCTTGGCTACTGGGTACAAAGCTCCTGATGGGCACAGATGCCACCTTGGAGGGCACTGCCTAGCCCAGGGCCCAGTGCCTGGTGGAGATCTGCACTCACCTCTGTCTCCTGGCTAGGTGACTGACACACTGGGCTTAGAGGAGGGTAGGAAGGGAGGTGGGAAGCGGCAGGAGGAAATCAATTTTAGTGAGGAATTTCACCCATGGAGCAATGTACACCTCTGGGTAAAGTCATCTTCAAATGAAGACCAAATGACCAGGTCCAGTTAGCCCTTTAAAAACTACACATTTAACTCTGAGGGAATTGCTAAGCAACAGGTGGCTGTCAGCGCCGACGCGGCTTATGCACACACCACTAGGGCTTCTCCCTGGCTTGCGTTTTCCAAAACTGTGGCTCTGTGTCACCTCTGGGTCACGGGCCCCAACACAAGGAGTTCTTCTGACAGGGCGGTGGCCGGCAGAAACACCAGGACACAGAGGCAGGCTGATTTCCAGCAACGGAAGTTATTGGAATTATTCCCGGAGTATCGACCCTGATCTCTGGTGGGCTAGGGCTTCTATGGGATAAGCAAGCTGCAATTTCAGAGGCAGAATGGCTGGGCAGCTGGGGACTGGTTTATACACGGGTCATAGTGACCCGATGTGCATCATAGTGACCCGATGTGCATCACAGTGCCCAGTCGTGCATCTCAGTGACTGGCCGTGCACCACGGTGACCAGCCGTGCACCACAGTGACCCAATGTGCATCATAGTGACCCGATGTGCATCGCAGTGCCCAGCCGTGTGCCACAGTGACTGGCCGTGCACCATAGTGACCAGCCGTGCACCACAGTGCCCAGCCGTGCATCATAGTGACCAGCCGTGCATCATAGTGACCCGATGTGTATCATAGTGACCCGATGTGCATCGCAGTGCCCAGCCGTGCATCTCAGTGACTGGTCGTGCACCACAGTGACCCGATGTGCATCGCAGTGCCCAGCCGTGCATCTCAGTGACTGGCCGTGCACCATAGTGGCCAGCTGTGCACCACAGTGCCCAGCCGTGCACCACGGTGACCAGCCGTGCATCATAGTGACCCAGTGTGTATCATAGTGACCCGATGTGTATTGCAGTGCCCAGCCGTGCACCACAGTGACCAGCTGTGCATAAGAGTGACCTGATGTGCGTTGCAGTGACCAGCGTGCATCTCAGTGACCAGCCATTTCTAGGAGGCAGGGGCCACTGGAACTGCAACAGGAACTATTATTACCTGGGCAACTAAGACACTGACATGTACTGGCTGAGGTGCTTTCTTTTACATCTTCTTCCTCTGATTTCCCTGGATAATCTTTGCTGGACATATTCCATGCGGTCTTTGAGACAAGGACCAACAGGAAGTAGCAACATTACTCTGGCAAGGGAGCGAGGGGTTAATTTGATCTAGGACAGTGTCCAGTGTGCTTTGGAGGCTCATCAAATCTTGATCAAGTGTTTGAATCCAGGACAATATACCAAAATCACAGGGAGCAGGGGGACATGGACTTAAGGATAGGGCTAAGCACACTGAAAAGGTGCCAGAATCAAGGGAGATCGGTGGTCGGCAACCCTGTTCCAGCTGTATGTGGACTGGTCAGCGCCCAGAGGGATGAGAGCAGGCCTGTGCAGGAGCTGACTCAGCTGGGCCTCAGAGGGGCTGTCCAGGCAGCGTCTGCAGCGGATCTAAGGGTGTATTTCTGAGCTTGTAGAGGTGGGTTAGATGTGCCTGGGTCATATGTGTGTGCAGGGGTGTCTACAGATGTAGCTGACCTTCCAGCTGGTTGCGAGCTGTGTTTAACTTTTCTAAAGCTTTGTGGCCCGTAGACTGTAGTTTTTGAATTTTCTCTGTTATAAATGCTGGCCTGTTGTCCCTGCCCAGGATTAACAGCAGGCCATATCTAGGGATGATTTTTTTTTTCTTTTAACATCAGGACCCTGCAAACTTTTATCGCTTCTCAGTATGGGTTGGGAATCGGAGTTCAGGGCCGGTGACACAGACGCAGAAGCTCATGGATTCGGGGGTATGGGTGTTGGAGCAGCAGCCTAAGCTTGCTGAGCAAACACTGGGGGCAACTCTGACTCTGATCCTCCAGGAATACTAGGTAAAACTTTTCTGGTTCAGTCACCTCAATCCCCAGCGGGAGCTCAGGCCTCTGGGCCAGGTTACTTTATGTCATTTGTGGCAGGTTTCCAAGCAGCCACTAGAAGCTGTTTGCTGTGCAGATCACCCTTGTGGGAGAATTTTGGGCAAACTAATTTGGTCCCAGATGACTACAGCACATCCAGCCTGTCAGACTTCATTCTGAACAGAGCCACTTCCACCTGTAAGTAGGGCGTGGTCGGCCTCCACCAGAGGTCCACTTCTTAGAACCGTTCATCCCATGAAAGCATGTGGCACTGGACAGTTAGGTCTCATGCCAAGAGGGGCTTTGTCAGCTTGCCTGACCACAAGGGCAGTGGAGAACAGGAGGGAAGTGGCCCGTGGTGACCAGAGCCAAGTATTTGCCTGGGCGGCCGCTGAGATCTCCCAGAGATAGACAGAAGCATCATTATCCGTGTGAACTCAAGGGTCCAGATTTTATAGAAAGCAGCAGCCCTGAGAAATTTGAGGAATTTCATTTTGTAACTGATTTCTGCCAGATACTACAGTAGAAAAGACACTGCTACGCGGTTTTCTAGCAGGCAGCTTGGAAGTGTCATTAATCAGAAATGCTTCTAAAGAGGAGGCAAGTTTTGGAACCTCTGAGAGGCTGAGCTCAGCTCAGTGGCAAAGACTGCCTGGCTGAGTGGGGGACAACTGAGGGCAGAGGGCAGATGAAGGCACCATTTAGATTCGGGCCAGGACATGAGCGGGCTGTGGCTGGCAGTGACTGAGGGCACTGCCCTTCTGGTCAGGGAAGCTGACAAGCCCCTCTTGGCATGAGACCTAACTGTCCAGTGCAAATAGGCTTCTGCTATAAAAAGTCTACTATCATTGTAACTGTTTCTCTCCTTTTGCTTTTTTTCCTCTTTTTATTTTTTTTTTAGAATTTTTTTAAATTTTATTTATTTATTTTTTTGTTGTTTCAGAACCTTTATTTGTTTATTCACTCATTTTTACAGCCGGCTCAGCCCACCCCGAGGGCAGGGCTGGCGCAGCATGTGGTGCCGGGTCGAACCGCGGTCCCTGAAGCCGCCCACGCTTTCCCAAGCAGGCGCTTTAGACCACTGAGCCATCCCTCCGGGCCTTTTTCCTCTTTTTAAAGTGGCATTATGGGTGAGGCAATAGCTTGGTGGGCTAAGTGCCTTCCTGGCAAGTGCAAATCCTGAGTTCAATTCCCACTGCTGCACGCTGTGCCAGCTCTGAAAGCCCAGGCCTACCGTGCCAGTCACCAAAACTGGGTGCGTGATGGTGCGTGCCTGTAATCCCAGCACTACGAAGGCTGAGACATGAAGATCGCTATGAGTTCTAACTGCATAGTGAGACCCTATATCAGTAGCAGAAAGTAAAAATAGAAACGTCATTTTATCCCCCTCTGGCAGATTTCGATTTTTCTTTGTTTTCAGAAGTGTAATCATGATTTGTTTTATCATCTCTTTCTTTTGATTTATCCTGCTTTATACCTACTTAGTATTTTAAGGTCGTAGGTCCAGAGATTTTGACAAATGCATGAAATTTTCTGTGATAATTTCAAGGATTTTTTTGGTTGTGTTCTCCTCTGATTTTTCCTTCTCGCGCTCCGGTGATCAGAACGTTAGATTTTCGCGCATCCCCAGTGTGACATTTGCGTCTTGCGTCCTATTTTATCTCCGCTTTTCAGGCTGCCCACTCTCCACCACTGCGTCTCTCCCTACCCGACTCTCTCCTCTATTCCTTCCATTTTGCTGTTAAACTCATTTACTGGGCTTTTATTTTTGTTAGTGTTTTCTAGTTCTAACATTTCCGCTTGGTTAGCCGTGTCTTCTCTTCCCACGCCGAGAAGGTTTCCTTTTCAGCCCGCTTTAAGTGTGCTCAGCCTTGTTCTTCACAGCATTTCTACCTGAGCCAGATACCTCTCAGATCGCTGCCATCCTTATACCGCTGCCTTTCGAGGTCCTCCATATCCGGGAGGTCTTCCTGCTTCTTGCTTCATGTCACGGTCTTTCATAGGTCTCCTGCTTTAGCTAGGATCGAATCACACTGCTCCAGCACAGGGAAGCTGGGTGTGTGGCCGTTCTTACTTCCAGGGGAGGGAAAAATACAGCTCATGTAATTGGACACCATTGGTCCCCAAGGATAGTCTCCTCATTGGTGGGTAGAGGGGGACACTCTCACTGCTCTTGTGGCTTTTGTGCTGCCACTAGGAGGGTGGCCCGCGTGCTGCATGGTGATAGAGCCTGTCTTGTGGCTCCTCACTGGGCCATCTTTCATGCTGCCTCTCTGAGGGGTCTCACGCTACCAGCAGGAGCAAGAATAATGACCTTGCAACCTACTGGAAGAGTATGAAGTCCAAGCTCTTTACTAGTTCTTATTTTTTTTAATGCTATTCAGGAAGGGTGTTGGGGTATTCATTATATTTCCCAATGTCAGGGAAATCTAGACTTCTCATCCAGGGCTTGCTGGTGTGGATGGAGTTGCAGATGCAGTTTCTTTTGACGCTTGGATGGAACGAGTGGAAAATTTCCATCTTGGGTATCTCCACCTTTTGTGACCACTGGATCAGAGAGATACTCTTTCTGGGGCTTTCTGTGCAAAGCTTCGGGCTCTTCCATGTGATGTTTCCTCCAACCCAAGTCTGGAATACAGAAGGAAGAAGTAATCCAATCATTTCTCTCCTCTGGTCTTAAGTTCTTTGGCCATTTGTATCCTTTCTCTCTCCACTTTTCAGGACTCCTTATGTTCAATTTCAACAGTTTGAGTTGTATATAGCAGGAAAAATTTACTTCCTCTTCCTACAAGCAGAGGTCCACTTAGCATGCATAGAGGCCTCCCAAGAAAGAGTCAAGGTTGAGACCCTATGTCTGGTGCTCTGCAGAGAGATTTAGAGTCTGGCAGCTGCCACGGCCTCCCTTGATCTTCCCTTGCTGGTACAGCGACAGGTGTGATAGGTAGCTGTAGAGCCATTGCAGTGAACGCATCCCGGTCACGGTTCTTAGGGCTGTAGCATGTCTCTTTCAGTCTGCTGCTCTCTGGCACTCTTCCTGAAGAGTTAGAGGAGACAGGCGGTCCCGAGCATGCAGCGATGCCTAGCGTGCCATGCCTGCAGCTTCTGCGCACAGCAGCCGCCGGGGCTCCCAGCGCTCACGCCCGCCTGTGCCTGCTCAGCACAGCGGTTCTCCAGCACCCTCCTCAGCGCCTCCATCACACTGCTTTCTCGGGGCCCCCCTAACTGCTCCTCTGTACTTACTGCTGACAGTGGCAGCTGGTCCCTCCACTTCCATCTCATTGGCCTTCGCCTTGCTTACCCCTCAGGTCCCGTCTCCTGGCATCTAAAGATGCCTTTCCCAGCCCTACTGTGATTTCAAACTCGGTGTGTCCGAGATGAGATTTCACTGCTCCTGAAAATCCAGTGTATCCTTTTCTCCCAGCCGTGGCTGAAGTTGTCACTCAGACGCTGAAGTTACAAACCCTGAGGCTAACTTTGACCTCATCTTTCTCTATTTCCTGCTTAATCGGTCAGCAGGTTCCATGACTTCTTAGTCAGCGCTGTCACCCTGAGACACACAATGCAAGTCTTGGCTAACTTCTCGTCCCTGGGACCCAACACCAGATACCTAGGAATGGAAGAAATCCAGGCTCACTCGACCTCACAGTGTGTAGACCCTTCAGCACATGGTGGGCTGGCTCCGAAGTGGGGTGGCATGGTGCGGGAGGAGTGTGACAGAGGAGAAACAGGGCATGATATGCTGGACAGGAGTCAGAGAGGGATGAGGGAGAGGGGAGGCCGGCAGACTCCTTCTGGCCATGCCCTCCGGAACTCGCTTCCCTCCAAAGACTCTGCTTCCTGACCTTCTTCGCTATAAACTCATCCATGCTCTAATCACTCTTGCCCTCGTGGTCACCTCCACAAGGAGTGCATGAAGTTGTGGGGGTCGCCAGGCCTGGTCTCACCGAGGTGCTGCGCGCTTCTCACTGCCTGTTCACCTTAGCTCCCTCCCACAGTGCTGGGGTGCAGTATGCAGCAGGGGCCCCCTTCCTCGGTCCTTCAGTGCGCACTACACGACAGCATCCCATGCCCCCACAGAAGGCCCACCGAGAACCTGCTCAGGCCCACCGGTAGGAATTTGGAGGGCCGGGACAGACATCTTTCCTTCAAGATAATGCCCCAGAACACACACAAATGTATGCGCAAATTTGTCTCTTCTACATTTTATGTTACACATTTTAAATACATGCCTACTTATGTATAATAGAGACATGTACTAACAGAGACACATGAATATTATTTACTTGGGTTATATGTATATTTGCTCTGGGCCAGAACTCCTAGACTGCTGGAATCTCCTGAGTGTTGTGTGTAAGCTAGTGCCGATGTGTGGAGGAGCCTGGGAACAGTGGCCCCAGCATGAGGCTGGCCACCAGAGGAACCAAGCAGGAGTGAGAGGGCTGGGGCGCCCACTGGCAAAGAGTCTCAGTCCCTAAGTCCAACGTGGAGACCGAGTCCAGGGGCCAATGACATCCAATTGGGCTTATGCAATGAAATGTCCATAGCCCCCCCGCCCCCACCAAGTGGTTGGTTTCATGGGGTGTCTGAGTGGGGACACATTGAAGACAGGGAGGGCAGGGCTTTGAGGTTGTGTGCCAGCCTGTGCCTCCCTCCTTTGGTCCCTGACCTGTGCCTGTTTGCCACTGTGTTTTCCTGAGTGACAGCAGAAAGCCTGTGGTAAGTGAATTACTTCCCTGAATCTTGTGAGCTTCTGCAGAGGACAAATGGGCCTGGGAGAGTGGTGGAGACATTCGAATTTGTGAGTGGTTTCTTAGAAGCATCAGGGCCCCGAGCCCTGGAGGTGGGGTGCTCTTGTGGGGCTGAGCCCATGGGGCACCTATTCACCAGAGCTGAATCCTTATAAGTCAGCCGAGTTGGAGAATTGCAGGATCAGTGTGAAGAAATGGCCTGCATTTGGTGTCCAGAAAATATTACAGGTTTAGTGGCAGAAAAAAGACACTTTGGATGATTAATCAGATTTTTTAAAAAATTGATGTTTGATAACCTTAAATTAAAAGATAACCAGAACATTCAATAGGCAGCTAAAATAAATCTTTGGGAAAGATCGAGAATGTATATTTCAATAAAGCAAAGAAAAATTTAGAAGCAGCCACTGTCTATAAATAAGGAAGTGAAAGATTGGATAATAAAAACATTAATGTAATTGAGATAAAAATACTTGAGAAAAATAACTTAATTAAAGAAAACAGTTCAAGGAGATTATGGAGCTGCAGAGGAAAGTGATTGAAGATGTACAGTGTGCCTAAGGAGAGTCACCTACAGAGACAACTATCTCTTAGGCTTCCACAGAGAGCAAGCTGGCCAAGCAATGGCCATGATTCATCCAGATGGCTGACACTGACAAAAGTTCTGCAAACTTCAGTACATGGTTTCAGGGTAAACCCTGAGGGGACCTGATGGACCTTGTCAGATACAAAAGTTACACATTTTTTGTAACATAGGTCTTTTTTTAATCTTGGTCTTAAGCATCCAGCAGAAAAGTCTAACCATGAGGTATAAAAAGGGAAGCCATATTAGTATGCTGAGCTATAAAAGGCTTAAGCCAACAGCCCCCAATAATGCCAGATGAGCTGATAACCCACTTCTGTTACAGACCATTGGACTCTATATGCAGCTACTTTCTCTTTGTGCAAAGAAAAGAAGGAACAAACAAAGGATGTTTCGACAAGAAATCATGTCTGTATCTTATACTCTGAACAGCTATGGCAAACACAACAGTATGTAGTGTGTTAACTATTAAAAAAAACCCTTATAGACATAAACTAAAAATAAATAAATAAAGGAAAATATTCTACCATAGCAGAATGTGGAAGAATTGAGAAAATGGATGCTGCGGAGGACTGGCCAGCGCTACTGGAGGAAGCGTTAGAGCAACCGCATCAGAATACAGAGGAGAAGACCAAGCGGGTGAAAGCCACCCCGTGGCAGGCTGCAGGGTGGGGAGTGGCTCAGCCGCACACTCGCAGGAGGCCGGTGGTGCGGAAGGCCCACATGGGACACCTTGCAAAAGCAACTAGATGCTGCAGGCCGGCTCTATGCAGACCCCTAAAGAGGATTCAAATGAGCAGAACGGGACAATGAGGTCTCAGAGAAGAGGTCTAGAGAAAAAGACACCAAGTCATCTCCAGCTCCTGAGATCAGCGGATTGCAAATGAAAACCCCAAAAGAAGGCTTCTGATCACTCACCCAAAGTGAATGAACGTAATCACCATTATCCCAATTATAGAGTTAGGGATTCTTTCCTCTGTATAAGTGAAAGAAATTAGTTGGTGGACACTTGAGTGGGACTACTGGGTCAGGGTATTTGTACCAAAGGATCAAAAATACATATTTTATTTTTCAAACAACAAGGTCATTTTGTAAGGTTTTCTTTTCTCAAGGAAAACATGCAAATAAAGTCGTTTCTTCACAAACACTTTATCTCTATGTCCTGTGTTTTATTCTAGGGTAGGGAAAACTACCTCTCCCTCTGAGGACCCAGCAAGAGTGTCTGAAATGAATTGACAAGAGGCAGATTAACGGGAGAATAAATTGTATGGATTATTTGATAGTCAGTGGAATCCCATGAAAGAAAAGCAAACATCCCACAAAGTAGCAGGATCTAGAAGCTTCTATGCCTTTCTACGGCAGAGGGGAGGGGGCATCAGGAGCTTAGAAGACAGGGCATCCACGGGACAGGTGCCACTGAGGATAGGGCTGTGGTGCGGTCCTCTCTCTGGCTCCTTCCCTGCGGGGGCATCCATCTTCCCAGGGTGACCTTCTAGGCGGGATCTGCACCACTGAGTCCTTTCACAGGGACTTGCCTGCACCCTTTCAGTCCAGGGATCTCTGTCAGTGTCACTGCCAAGCTGACAGGCCTTTGCGTAGCTTTTCCCAAGCTCATCAGCATCCTTGCGGCTCTGGGTGGCGTTCTCCCGTCATAGTCTCCGGGCTGTCCATCCTGTTCCACCCACGCGGCTCAGCAGTCCCTGTTCATGGCTCCCGGGTATGCTCAGAGACACTCACGGCATAAAGGCGACAAAGGCTGACACAGTCGAGAAAACACATCCGGGAGAAAGCGAAGCTGTCCTAATAAAACAAAATCTACTGAAAAAATACGGGGAGGTCATCTGCGTTTTGGTGTGCAATGGAAACAAAGCTGAAACCAAGGAAACCGAACCCAACTCAATCAAACGATGAAGTTACTCAGGCAGCAGCCCGGTGCTCTGATTAGCAAAGCTGGTGCAGCACCACCTCCTCTTGTCTCCAGAGAGGCGCTGCATTCTGGTGGCGCGGTGGTGGTTGGGGGTGGTGGCGGTGGCGGTGGCGGGGTGTCCAGGATCGGGGAGGAGAGACCAGAGCCACGCGGGCCGGGAGCCCCGGAGCGGCCGGCCTCTGCGCTGCGCGCCGTGAGGGCAGCACCAGCGTTCCCGGGATTCACGGAGGGCCTTGCTCTGGCAGCGCTGGCTGGAGGGCACACAGTGAGGGCCACTTGCTCGTCGTGTGCTACGGTAGGCTGGTGCCCCGCGGGTACGGGTCAGCTCGGCAAGGACGGCGAGGGGCCAGGCACATGCTGCGCAGGGCTCTGTCCTCACACGAGGTCATTCAGGGGACCCCCTCAGGGCTCTCCAGGGGTTCTCTTGGTTGTCAAGAGGGAAGGGGCCCTTTTTTGGAGCATAATTTCCCACGATCAAGAGGGATCTGTTCCACATCAAGAAACAGTGGTCAGGCTTATCCTCCACGGGGTGCCGAATGGAAGTTAAAAAATCAAAAAACGACAGTGGCTCAAGGGGAATGTGCCCCGGAAATGGCGGCATCGCAGGAGGAGGACTTCGCTTTCCTCGCCGCTGTTAGCTGTAGGCTGGTCTGCTTCCCGAGCCGTCAGTCTGGGAACAGACGTGAGGAGGCTCTCTTTCCCAGGGTTTGAGGCCCGCACTGCCAGGCCTTCCTCGTCCCTAGGTGACCTTGGCATGTCTGCCAGTTGGCTCCTTGTGCTGGGCTCGCTGTGGGCACTTACGGGCTTTAAAAGGAAAGTAACCACAAGACAGGGTCGGCTTCTCTTTCCTCCAGGGTCCCTCTGCCTCTCCCCCTGGCTCCGGCAGGGCCTCCTCACTCTGGACCACAGAGGCAAACAAAGGGACGGCTGCAGGCTCACTGGACACTCGGGCAAGGCGGCCCTCCAGGGCAGCCGGCGGCAGTCAGGCGGGGACAGCATGTGTGTGGGTGGCACAGAGGTGCACAGCTGTGTGAGCCATGCTTGTGCCCCGTCAGGCTGGGCGGGGGCAGGGCTGGCCCACCTGTAGCCTTTGAGAAGACCCACACAGATGCACACATGCAGACACAGACACACAGACATAAAGATACACACAGACACATAGACGTACACAGATATAACAGACACATGCACACACAAACACAGGCACAGACGCACACATAGACACACAGACACACACAGACTCACACGCACAGACACACAAACACAGGCACACCAACACACAAACACAGACACATACATACACAGACACACACAGACATGATGATACACACACACACGCACAAACACACAGAGACACACACACTCCTGTTTGTTGCCTGTTCCAGATGCTTCCCCGCAAGCCATATATTTTAAGAATCCCAGCTATTGTGTACGCCTGTCTATGGGGCCAGTGCCTCCCTATTTACTCCTAAAGAAATCTGAAGTAAACATTATGTCCTTAAGCCCCCTGGCCCCAAAATACCAGTTATCCTTGGAGCACTGCAATGCCCAGGGAACAAACAAACAAACAAACAAACAAACAGCAAACAAGCCAGCACACAGAAAGTCCCTCTGCAGGCCCATTTGGGCTGGTGACCCAAGCTCATATTTGCTGAGACACAGAGCTGAAGAGATGTTTTTAAATTAGCAAAGGCTCGGTGCTGCCGGGGAACAGAGGGGATCAGGCAGCCCCGGGGACCCCGGCCACCTCCTCGCTTCCAGGGCGAAAGGAAAAGCCGCTCTAATTGCGGGAGTTTATTTCTTTAGCGCAGTGTGTAGAGGCAGACCTTGGCAGCCGTGCTTTGAAGGTTCCTCCGTGGCACTTAGCAGCCCGACTTTCGTAGAGCTGAACTAAAAAGCGCTCAGCAGCAGTCTGCGTCTTTCCTCATTCTTGTTTTGAAACTCATCCCTCGGCCACCTTTGAAGTGCTGAGGACTCTCACAGTCACCAGCCTTTTCCAGGGGCAAAATGTTAATCATAAGAATTTGTTTTCTGGGCTAACCAACGTTTTCCTCAGAGATTTTTTTTTTATCATTTGAGATAGAATTTTTTAAAAAGGTATAAATTAAGTCAGATGGCTGAGAGATTTCCCTGGGGAGCATGGCCTTCTTCTGCGAGTCTCCAGACCTCAGACATGCTCCCTGAACTGTAGGGCTACAGAGAGAAGAACATACCACTAAGACAGAGAGAGAGAGAGAGAGAGAGAGAGAGAGAGAGAGAGAGAGAGAGAGAGAGAGAGTCAAGGAGCATTTCTTCTAAGGAGATTTTGTTCCGATGACATAAAAAGCAAATAATAAGGACTGGGGTTGCAGCTCGGCGGCAGAGTGCTTGGCTCGCACACACAGGGCCCTGGGTTCTGTCTCTTGGCTGATTTTTTTTTTAAAGTAATAATAACAATAATAAAGTGAAAAATTAAGAGGAACCCAGTCCCCACCCCCTCCATGCCCAGGAAGACTCTTCTCAGAGCCAGGCATCCGCTATGGCCTACAGAACATCACGAGGCATTTGGGCAGAGCGCTGATCAGCGGATTTGATGTATGGATTTAGATCAATTTTTCCTTATGGCAAATCTATATGCTATTCTCCGTCTTCACTCGGCACTCTTTGCTGAGTGGCTGCTACTCGGGGCCAAAGGTCTCCCCGTGGCGGCGGAGACCACCGAGTAATCGTTTACTTCTCATGAGAGGAGTGTGAGATATTAAATCACACCTGACGGACCTGCGGCCAGGCAACTTCATCCATATTTTATCTGCTGTAAATTTAATACCACAGCACTTTTTAGGGTGATGTAGTTATTAACTGGCCGAGGATGAGCAGTACAGAAATTCAGTTTGTTCAGGAAAATAAACTGAAGACAGTCTGACAAGTTTATGAAGTAAGCACAATAGCTATTTATTACTTTTTAAACCTATAGTCTGCTGAGATGTCCTTAGCAGCGCTGCGGGGCCCGTGCATAATGCCTTCTCGGTCGTCTCAGCTTAGGCTTTGTCTCTGGATTCTAATAAAGTCCTTCCTCGGAAGGCCGTCTGTGGCCCCACTCATGGTGGCAGAGGTTGTGACGGTGCAGGGCAGAGCCAGCTGGGCTTGTGGTGCCTGCCCTGGAGGGCCTCCTCCCATGGATCTAGAGGCCATGTGGGAGCCTGCGGCTCTGTGACAGGGGCTTTCCTTCTCCCGTTTTCTGTCTCTCTCTGTCTCTCTGTCTCTCTGTCTCTCTGTGCTTTCTTTGATTCTTCCCTCCCTCCTCCCCTCCTCCCTCCCACCTCTCTTTTCTCCTTCCCCCTCCCTCCTTCCCTCCCTCTTCTCTCCCTCCTCTCTCTCCTCCTTCCCTCCTCCCCTCCCTCCCTCCTCCCCTCCTCCCTCCCTCCTCTCTTCTCCTCCCTGCTTCCTTCCATCCCTCCCTCCCTCTTTCCCTCTCTTCCACCTTCCTTCCTACCTCTTTCTTCGCCTCCTTCCTTCCCTCCCTTCCCTCCTCTCCCTTCCTTCCTCCCCTTCTCCCTGTCTGTCCTCATTCAGTATCCCTTGCGTTTCCAGGACCCTCCTTTTCTCCCTAAATGAGCTCCGCACCAGCCCTGCTGGTGTCTTCTTAGCCTGGGCTTTGCTTGTGGAAAGAGGCCAAGGCCTGCCTAGCCCACCTGTCCTCACCACAAGACCATGAACGCCCCTCCTTTCTGTCCTTGAAGGACACCATCCTGGGAGGGCCCCTGAGGCTCACTCTGCAGTGCTCACCCGGCGTGGCAGTTCTGTGGCTCCGGCACCCACCCTTGTGTGGCCCTTCCACGGCTGGGCTGCTCCTTGTAGCAGGCAGCTGCACAAGCAGCTGTCAGCTAATGTGAAAGAAGAGAAGAGAGAAGGAAGGTCAGGCCTGGGGAGGCTCTTGAGCCAGGTTCTTTCTGATTCTGGAGATGTCCTCAAGTCACCTTTTTTCTTGTCCCACTAAAAAGCATTTATGCTTTCATGACACCAATGCCTTCCCCAACCACAACTTTTTGACTCTAACTTTATGCATGGCCCTTTGAGCCAGGATTTAATTTTTTAAAAATATTTCCACTCTGCTCTTTGCCTTGCGTTTTTCCCTCTAGGTCAGATTAAAAGCAGCCAGAAGTAACCATCCCACAGCCTGAGTTTCACACTTTCTTGAAATGTCCCTAACGAGATCAATCAGTCCACCTCAGTGTTAGTCTCCCACAAGGACTCAGGATACAGGGAAAATGTAAACCAATTTTTGCCAGAATATAACACACATGCCTCTCGTCCAGCACCCAGTAGAGTCCTTGTTCCCGTGTGAAGCCTCGGCCTGCCCCTCACTCTGTGTTCCCATCAGCACCGCGGGCTGCTGGGCTCTGACCAGAGCTACCCGTGAAGCACTGCCTACAACATCCCCAGGTCTCCGCAGGCAGCATCGCTAAGCTCTTCCCCGCTGCTCCTGTGAGCCACTTCCTAGGCCCTCTGAGCTGCATGGTCGGGTAGCATCAACACGATGACCCCACTGCTCAGACTGGGATGAGGCGCAGGATCCCGGCGCATCCTCCTCTTCCACAGTGCACACTGCTGTCCTCACCGAGCGGCTCGTGACACAAGTGCGATGTTGGAGCAGAGGGATGTTACCTCTTGGCCAGTGTCCCTGGGGCCAGGTGTGTTTCGAATTTTGGATTTTGGGGGACTTTTGTGGATTCTGAAATATTTGCATGTGCATGAAGCGACATCTCATGGTGTGGGTGTTCCCATCTGTGGTGTACCTTGGCGCTAAAAAATGTCTCATTTTGCAGTAATTGTGATGCCAGGTTTTCAGATGTGGGAATCTTCAACCAGCATCTCCTTTGTCTAAAATCCCTGAGTTTCAGGTGCGGTGTTGCCTGCCAAAATGGCGACCTTGGGGTGGAAGTTTAGTTGCTATGAGAGTTCTGTTTTGTCTTAAAATTCCACTCGTGAGAAGCAGCTGCTTGGTTCCGGCTGCTGGGCCAGACCTTGGGTGGAACTCTTCGATGATGGTTGCCCTAGCCCAGTAGAGAGGACATGGTGGTGACCCTCATTCCACCAGAGGGAGCATGGCCAGGCCAGAGCCCGGCACTGAGGGTTCCATGCTGAGGCTGCAGCAAGGAATCCAGAAGGCGCCTGGCTTCCGTGGCCCTGGGCACTATGACCAGCACGTGGCCTCCTGCACCCAAGCAGCTGCCGCCTTCTGCCCTCTGAATCAGATTCCCCCGAGTGAAGCCTAGAAATCTGCATTCCACGAGCCCTCTGAGGTGAGTTTCTTTTCAGGTTGGCAGAATTCTGAGCTGCACCGAGCTGCTCTGTGGGCGGAAGGACAAGGAGAGGAAGCGGGGACAAAGATGCCTTTGTGCTCCCTCGTGCTGGACCCTCATCCCCCATCATGAAACGCGAGCGTCAGACGCACGGCAAAGCCATTTTCCTTTTTACCCAGGAGGATGTGAGTGGGGATGGAAAGGTGAGAAGAGAACGGGACCAGAAGACGTGGCAGAGGGGCGAAGTGGAAGAAGAGATAAGAAAGGCAGACGAGGCAGGCCGAGGACATGAATGAGCAATTGAAGTGGTAGGGGATGGAATGTTCTAGGCCCCTCTCTGAGCCAAGGGAAGGAAGATCAAAGGCTTCCACTCCATTGGCTTCTCTTTGTTCTCATGCGATCACCCACCACTGTCCCGCTTCCTCCCTCCTTTCCTTCATGGCAGACTGTGAGGGTGCAGAAAAAGTCCTATGTCAAAGTCAAGGTGAAAGGGGCAACCGTCATTCAGGAGCAGTTTGAGACGTTTTACTTAGCACGAAATGACAATGATAAAAATAACTTCCAGTTCCCCATCCATCCACCCAAATAGTGAATGCAAAATACACCCCCGACCGGTGACAGTTTAATGTCTTTATCATTCCCCTTGAATTCCTGAATCAGAATCTCTTGTCCACGTTGAAAAACCTCCTCAGGTGATTTTGATGTGTGTCGCTACCTAATCATCCCCAGGCTAGGTCATCTCGAGGGCCCTTTCAGACCCTGACAGTCGAGTTTTGCCAAGTGTTCTGAGAACAGATGTCACAGGCGCGTGGGAGGAATTTCGTCTCGCTCTGGATCTGAGATAGAAGGCTCTGAGTGTGCCTCCATACCTGCGCCACCATGGGCCTCTCACCAGGCCCATGCACAGGCTACTCTGTCTTCTGAGTGGCCCACTGGCCCCTTAGAAGTGGTAATTCCAGAGGAGGCTGCGCATCAGTGGCCGGACAGCACAGCCACCTCAGTGCCACCTCCAGATGGCAGGGTCGCAGTTGTGAGTCTTGCCCTCTGCCAGGAGCATGGTCTCCTGTGGAACTGGGTGCAGAAGTCACAGTGAAAGGGCTTGGGAAGCGTGAGCGCTTTTGCTTTTGACGAGAGGGACGAGTGAGACACCATGGGGCAGGCACCTGTGCATGGGCTGGGAGACCACACACGTTAAGTTGAGAGGGACGGGAGCTGGAAGGGCGCCGCCTCCTGGCCACTGGCACTGTCCCCAGTGACCTCCCAGGCTGGTTGGGCATGCTGCCAGGTGGCAAGGGGCATTACGCTTTGGTCAAACACAGGAAGTGACATCTGTCTAATTCATCTCAAGATTGCATTTCATTGATATCTCTAGTAAAACCTGACAATGTCTAACACGTACTCACCACCAATGCACATTTTGGGGGTATAGTGGAGCACTGCAGCAGTTGTCCAGAGAGGAACAAGTAGACCAGGGTGCCTGCCATCAATACTCATGATGCAAAATTCCCCTTTCTCATCTATTTTGGTGCACAGAGCTCAGCGCTGGGGACCACAGCCCCTCACTGTGCTGCTGCCCTCCCTCTCTTGACCTGGATTTCCCTCTGTGACTCTGTAGAATCGACCTGGATGCTGTCTGTGGGCACCAGGAAGCCACCTTGGCAAAGATGGCTGGCCGCTACCAAGTAGGATCACAGATGTTTCCTTTGGCCACCACCTTGGGAAGACATGTGTGTGCACACTGCGAACATGTGTGTGCTGTGTGTGTGTGGTAAGGTGTTCATGTGTGCTTTCCCCTGTGCAGAATTACCCAGCTCATCACAACCTATGGGGCCCATTTTCCAGCCAAGTGGATCCAGGCTCTGAAGCTTGCAAAACGGAGCTGGAATTAGAGCCCAGTGTGGTCTTCAAAACCAGGGCCTCTGCTCCCGCGTGCTAATGGTCCAGGCTGAGACGGCCCCCTTTCCTGAGACATGACTTACCGAATCACTCCTTCTGCCATCGGCAGCCGTAGCTGTCCCAAAGGTTGCGCTGCATCCTATAGCCACACCAGAGGCTCCTGGCTGCTCTGCAGGGCTTGGTTCAGCTGGACAAAGCTGGCTCATGGGACCGTCGAGATGATGGTGCCCTGCAGCCTTTCTGATGACCTCTCTGTGGGCACTTCCGGCAGCCATCCTCTGGTCAGCAAGGGGACCTTTCCTTACCCACAGCCAAGCAGGCAGTGTGGGCTTGGCGCCAGGATGCGGCACATGCACGAGCCTGCCTGGTCTCTGTGTGAACATTTCTCTCTTGCTCTCAGTGGGTCAAGCTGGCCTCCTTGACCTTGTGCTGCAGCTGGGGCACAAGTCCTCCTAAGGCTCCTCCAAGACTACGAATCTTGCCAATTGCTCCAGCAGATCCGGCTGAGCTGGCTACAGATAGAGCTGGCAACCTTCCAGCCTACTGTTGGTGGAGGCGTCCGGCAGCCAGAGCGGGTACTGTTGAGAAGCACGCACATTCTCCAGAAGGGCAGAGAGCCGCCGAGAGCCCCTGAGCTAGGGCTGGACAGGTCCTAGAGAGCTGCGGAGCTGCTGGTTCTGGCCGCCGGGGGCCCGCCAGGGGGTGCTAACCCTCAGCGCTGCATCTTGCTGGCGCTCGAAGCCCAGAGCTGCTACCGTGAGGAGGTCTCAGTTTGCCTAGCCTTGATTGCTGTCGGAATTGAGCCAAGAACCCTTAACCAAGGAGAGGGATCTGGATTCCGCTGGCTCTTGAACTCTGCGGAGGCACACATTTTGTGCCAAGCACGCTTTTCTCTAGGTTACTCTTTATCAGATATTGAAATGTGCCTTTTTAATTGTACTTATGTTTATTGCCTGAGCATCACAGGCATCTGATTTTAAAGAATTCTCCTTGCCCGGCTGCCTGGTCAGTTGGGCCCCTTTCTTGACTCTCAGCGGACTGCTACCTGTGCCGAAAGGGACATGCCTCACCCCTGCTGTGTTCGGCACCGGTCACAACTTTCTGCCGGGACTCTCACTGTTATCCCACCCCACTATGTTCTGTGGTCGCCCTAGAATGCTGCTGGGAGAAACTCCTGCGCTCAAGCCCAATCTGATCAAGGTCATTTCTGATCTCTTTGGTTTCTTTTTCTTTTTCTTTTCTTTTCTTTTTTTTTTTTTTTTTTTTTTTTTTTTTTTTTTTTTTTTTGTCTTTTTGAGACAAGGTATCGCTATGCAGTTCAGGCTGGCCTTGAGCTCACTTTTGTAGCCCAGGCTGGTCTCAAACTCACACCAATCCTCCTGTCTCAGCCTCCCAAGTGTCTTTGGTTTCTTAACAGGAGGTGGTAGCGATCGATGTATGGCCAATTGTAAAAACCACTGAGATGTGACGGGAGTGCAGAACTTCAAGATAGCACTCACTGAGCATCTCCTCTGTGTTAGGCTCCTGGGAAGCAAGAAAGCAGAAATCTTCTACCCTAGGCGCTAAAAGGGAGCAGGAAGGAGAGAAACGACGGCTGCCCTGCTCCCCGCCCCGTCACCTCCTGGGAGTACCCCGGGTCGGAATGTTGCCATCTTTGCATGCATTGTTCATCCTTGATGATGGGGGCACATGGGGCCATAAGAGATGAGCTCTGAAGGTGACCTCTGTGGCGCCGTATTGCCCTGTCGTTTTTGGCCTGCACCCTCTTTGGAGCTTCAAGAAGGCCTCTGATGGGTAGCAGTGTGGACTCCTTTGAGTCTCATCTTTATTTTTCTTGCTTTTTCTTTTGTGGAAGTGCTAATGAGGACTAAATGGCCCCAAAGGTAGGCCGCGGCAGGAGGCGCACACAAAGTGTAAGCGCCACCACCTGTGTGCTGCCAATATGATCAAAATATCCACAGATCTCTATTTGCTCTCTAGTGGCGATGGCCTATCAGGGCTGCTGGTGCGAGTGTGCGCGTTTTGTTCTTAGGTGGGCTTACTCGCTCTGCTTTGCTGCGGGTGCACTTGGATGACTGAGCTTGAAGTACTGACCATGAGGTTGGGGCTTAGCAACCACACTGCCACACTGAAATCTCCTGCTAAGCTCCTGCACGCAGAAGTGACCAGCCATGGGACCAGAACCAGCCCAGAGTCCGGCCGTGCTTCAGCCAGGGGTTCTCCAGGCCGGGCGTGCACAGGGTCTCCTTATTTCTCACTTCGCAGAGCTTCCGTGACCTTTATTTACCCATTTCCAAATCAGATGGCTTCTGCTGATCCTCAGCTTGCTGCATCAATGACAGGACAAAGAACTGAAGGCGTTTAGCACTCCTCCCCCGCTCCCAGCGCCCGGGCTTCCAAGCAGTGTGAACGCTGTTTTGCTCCACGCGTTTTCATCTTTGCGTGAAGCCTCCGATGATTGCAGATGGCCACAGATACATCACTCACTTCACCTCTTCCCTTCCTTAGCACATTTCTAGATTAAAACAACAGGCTGACTTTAAATTAATGAGCTTTCTGAGGAGAGTAACATTTAAGGGATTCAACCAACGTGCGGATGTCTACTGTCGTGGCCAAGACCACTCAGCAGAGAAGCCGCCATCACTATTCTGAAAAACCAAGCCAGAGTTCTCAACAATGGATTTCACAAACAGAAGGAGTATTGTAATGGCATTTGCAGCTACAAACACCTAGAGTCCAGGCTTCTGGAGAAGGATAGGGTAGAGCGGCTGAGGAAACAGAAGTCAACGCTGTTCGTTGTTCATGAGCTGTGACTCTGGCCGGAAGCTAAGCACTGGGTTAAGTTCCCAGCCCGAGTGCCCCTCTTTTCTGGCGAGCCAGTTAAGGCTCCACCTACTGGCCAACAGTTGGGGCACAGAACAGAGAACAGGGGGTGTCCCCCCCTTATCCAGAGGGGCTGGTCTGCTGGGGCATCATGTCAGACACAGGACCAGAAGGGACCTTTCTGCCAATTCCTGGCCCGAGTCCACTTCCCACACAAGTACCTTTTCCACCTCTCACCACACCTGAGGAGCTCCTCATGTAAATAGAATCACTACTTTTGTTAAACAGAGCTTAACTCTTTCTGAAGCAGCCATTTATTTGTGAAGACTATTTTATGTTAATTTAATTATAAGAAAATTGAAAAGTGTAATACATAGCTAAGCCCTTAAGGCCGGTTAATCTATTTGGATTGTAACAAATATAATTTTTATTAGCTCAGCCTATCTGGATGGTAACGAGTATAACCTTTCCATAGACATTACAGACTCTGACTTATGGTCTATTTTTATGTAAAATCAGCCTTCAGTAGAATAAGGAGAAAGTTCTTTTTATCTGTCATTGTGTTCTGGAATCATTATATTAATGAGAGCAGAATCAGAACTGTTCCTATTATCTTAGAAAGGAACTCATATCTTTGCTAGGTGTGACTGAAAAGAAAAAAAGACCCCGGCAGTTATCAGAAAAACGATCAGCCTTATGAAGAGGTAAGACATTTTGAAACTTCCCTTGGGTAAAATATGTCACTTTTTAAGAGGGAAAGTTAATAATTTTTTTTAGCCAATCAGAGTAATCTACTCAGAGCCCCAGCTGCCTTGAAACACGGGTGAGTACTTGGACACAACAAAAAGACCAAGAGGCCAAAAATGCTGCCACAAAATTTGAGCTCCGTGGGCTCTGGGCTCCATGGATTCTGAGCTCCATGGGCTCTGAGCTCCGTGGATTCTGAGCTCTGTGGACTCTGAGCTCTAAGGATTCCGAGCTCTGTGGACTCTGAGCTCCAAGGATTCTGAGCTGCTCTGTGGGCTCTGAGCTCCATAGATTCTGAGCTCCATGGACTCTGAGCTCCGTGGAAGTCCATGGAGTAGCAGAGTTGCCCACTCTAACTGTGTTCTCTGTCTCGGCCTGCTGCCAGGTGTTCTAATGAACTGATTGACAGCATTAACGTCCCTCACAGATGCAGCTGTGTCTGGGCCCTGGCTCCTGAACCAGCCTGGCTGTAGACCAGCGCTGGCTCTGCCACCTGCAGGGGGTGACCTGTCTGTCTCAGTTTGTCCTCATACAGTGGGGATAATGACCCATGCACCTCTTCCAGATAGCTGCATAGGGACTTGGTGGAATTTTATGTGTTTGTCAGCTTCCCATTGCTGTGCTACATTTTATCTTTTGGTATTGGGACTCACACTCATGACCTCATGCTTGCCAGGCGGGCACTGTGCTGCTGAACTATAGTCCCAGCCTTACTGTGCTACAATATCCAAGAAAACTAACTTTAAAAAGAGAAAAGAGCCACTTTGACTCCCAGCTCCCAGGTTTCAGACTGGGAACCACTGGCCTGCGGCTTGGCGTGGCAAGGCAGCACATCACAGCACAGCGTAAGGCATGCAAGAAGGTGCTCATCCCATGGAGGCAGGGGTGGGGGAAAAGAAAGAGCAAGCGGGGTTGGATTCTGATCTCCCCCTTAAGGCTAGGCCCTCAGGAGCTAGGACCTCCACCTAGCCCACCTCTTAGGGGACTCACAAGGCACAGTGTGGATCAAGCTTCAACCAAGAGCCTTTGTGGGACCTCCAAGGTCCAAAGTGGGACACTTAATAAAATGTGCTGAGCAGCTCCTGGCCTATGGGATGCAGCCCTCAGCAGTGCGGCAGTGTTCAAGCACAGGTAGCGTCGCTGCTGCTCCCTTCTGTCTGAAATGGCATTGCATCTCATAAGCTCGGTGCGCGTGGCGTGCAGCCTGTTCTCTATGTCCTCTTCTACTAACAACAGTTTTACAATAGCTTAGAGCACGTGTTAAGAACTGGGTGCAAAGTTTGGGAGACTTCTCAGCACTGCGCGTTCTTGGAGCGCGGCGCTCACCGTGGTACAGGAGGCTGGTGAGTGGACTGTTGGGGAGAGGAGTGTTTGTCAGACTCAGCTAACCCTGTGGGGCAGGACCGGCTACAGAGGAAGCAGGGGCCAAGCTGCTGAGCTCATGGGCTCTCTCAGACCCATGAAGTTATGACCATGAGATCTGAGAGCTGGTGCATCGCCACACCTGTGAGCAGGACAGGACACAGCAAGCGATGTGCATGCGCTGGCTGTCCATCTCTGCGACTGGAGAGCTGACGAGAATGACTTTGGGGGAACAGGGGTGATTTTGGCTCATGGCTTAAGAGGTTTCAGCCCATGGTTCACTGGTTCCATTGCGTTGCGGATGGGAGGAGTCCAAGCCTCAGGGAGCAGGGGTGGTAGCGGAAGCCTGCCGAGCCCTGGGCAGGCGCAGTAGAGAAACGGGAAGCACTACAGAGGAAGGGGCGGGGCCTAGGGAGGGCTCCCGAGTGGGGGCTTCTGAGGTGCCTCTGCTCGCGATGCATGGCTCCTGTGCCATCACCACCCCTTGGTGCCAGCAATCAGGACCCAGGCGTGGTGAGTCTACCCGAGGCCTTGGAGTGCCCTTATTCCCACTGCTGCAAGAGCCGATGAGTGGCCAGTCAGGCCTTAGACACCAGGATCCCTGGAGGGTCATTTTAGGAACAACTTTAGGAGGGAATTGGCAAAGGAACAGCACTGGTGACGAGAATATTTTCATACCAGGAAATTGGCTCTGCCACCAAGAAAGAACCAAACAGCAGTACAGAGGGAGGAGCTTAGAGCTGCTGCTAAGTGGTTCTGCAAAATGTCCCCAGATCCTTTACCTGGTGTCCCATTGAGACACAGAGGCCAGGTGCCTCCACTATGGGATCATGTGACCACCACACGACTCCCATGTGGCTATCGCGTGATCACCATGGGACCATGTGCCCACCACAGACTCCCATGTGACCATCATGTGACCACCACATGACCACCGTGGGACCCTGTGACCGCCGCATAATCATATGACTACCGTGGGATCATGAGACTTCCTGGGTTATGAATAGATTTGGCCCAGGCACACAGGTGTGAAATGCAGGTCCGGAGGCTGCCCTGAGGTGATGGCGGGCAACACTCAGGCCATGTGACCTGGCAAGAGGCTCTGTCCTCTGACAGACTTTATCTGACACAGGCTACGGAGGAGACCCATGGGAACCGGCGCCGGACTAGCTGCTTGTGTGAGAAGGGCGGAGTGCTCGTGGCCGCGGAGGTGTACTCTTCAGTGGGCGTGCAGAGGTCGCAGGGTGCGGCAGTCTGACGCAGTGTGCACTGTGCAGTGATCAAGTCCAGGCGATGCACAGCTCTTCTCTTCCAGGGCTCAGCATGTGGGTGTGGGCAAGCTCATGCCGTTCTGGTCATTTTGAAATGCAGACTGTCATGAGCCACATCTGCCCTCCTGTGCTGTGGAAAGCCAGAGCCAGTGTGCCCTCTCCCCTGTTCAGGGCTCTTTCTCCAACTTCGTCCCATCCCGTCTAGTGACCACTCTTTCTAATTTTTTAGGAGATGAGCTTGTTAGTTTTCAAGACATGGGAGACAGCATGTGTCACTTGTCTTTGTGTGTCAGACTTACTTTACGTTATGAAGATGATCTCCAGCTTAATTCATGTTGCTGATAATGGTAGGATTTCATATTTTATGGCTGAATAATAGCCCATGGCACATATATTCCACATTTTCCTTACCCGTCCATCTGATGGATAGCTAGGTGGGCTAGCTATTTTTCATTGTGCCACAGTCAACTGGGAGGACGAGGATCTCTTTGGTATGGTGGTTTCATCTCCTTTGAATACTTACCACACAGCAGGACAGCCGGCTCCTGGGGGACGTCAGTTGTCTGGCATCCACAGAGTCTTGATGTGGTTCAATTTATTCATATTCTGCACCAGGCATTTTAATCCTCACCAGAAAACCGAGGAAAGCAGGGTTGATTCACCCCATTGTACAAATCAGACACAAAAGCACTGTCTTTGGGGGTCGCAGCCGCCAGTGACCCTCTCCACCAGGCCTCCTGCCTCCAAGTTCAGAGTGACTCCTGGCTGCCAATCTTCAGAACCTGAAAGCACTTTGACAGAAGGAAAGCTGCGGGTCACGCTTGTGGTCATCCTGGCTTTTCTGAGGACACCAAAACAATTGAAAGATCACATTGCTGTCTCCGCACAATTGATCCCTGCAGCCGCAGGCTCCCCGCCCATGCATGGGAACTGTTTCACGCACATTCAGTCGCTGCCTATGCCCGCAGTTAGGCTTGCAGCAGGTGCTGCTGTGCCAGCGGCTTCTGTCTTTCTCCTCTTGTCCTTCTCCAAATAGCACAGAGCAGCAACCACTCACACAGTACATTGTGCTGGATATTACGAGTTACCGGAGATCATTTCATTAGTCTAGAGGGACGTGAGAGTGGTCTACACACATATGGTGTCACCTTAATCAAGGACTTGAATGTCTGGGATCCAGATGGGCACCAGCACTGAGAGCGGGCTCTCACCCTGGCTAAGCTATGGGTGGGGCTATTATTTCACAAACATCAGTGGGTGGTTTTCATCAAGGCTCCGTGGAGCAGCCACGGCATGGGGGCTTGGTGGCTGGGAGTGCAGGCTTTGCGTCAGGCAGGGACTGGCAGATTTCTGTCAAAGGCTGGGCAGTAAACAGTTTAAGCTTTGCAAGTCCCATGAACCCTGTCATAGCAACTCCGCTCCACTGTGTGTTCGGCTTTGTTTCCTACTGGATATTTTCTCATTCTTTTTTTTGTCCACAAAATACCACTCGGGAGCCCTTTTAGCTGCAGCGAATGATTCAGTCAGCTGTGGCTTCGGATGCTGGAAGTGGTACGCTGGTGAAAGCGGGACTTGCCACTACTTCCTGGGCACTCCGACCTTCAGATCCCATGTCCCACTACGCAAAAGAAATGTTCTGGGACTGGCTGGCCAAGGGTAACCATTGTCCTGACACCCCGTGGTTCAGACTAATAGACGGAAGTGTGTCTACAACAAATTAGATGTAATGGAGGGGAGATGTGCGGTCAGGCCACTCGGCAGAATTTGGGAAGGGGTTTATCCTGACAGGGAAGAGCTGACGAAGACTTTTGCATTATTGCTTATTCTGAAAGTAGATGTTGAAAAACGGGCATGTACTGAAATTCACGTATTATTTTCTCCAAGTGATTTGTTGTAGGAAGATTTCGGTAATGCTGCTGCCTCAGCTGCTTGTCACTGGGGCAAATACCTGGCACGCCAAATGAAGGAAGGAAAGGCGTACCCAGCGCGCAGTGAGTGGAGCTTTTGGTCCGTGCTGGGCTGGCTCCCAGGCAGAGCGGCACATGGCAGAAAGCAGCCGTTTGTGGTGGCAGCGAAGAGCGGAGAGCGAAAGGGGAGAGGCAGCGGCAACGGTGGCTACAGAGAGCAGGTCTGTCTCGCTTGAGCTGCACTCAGGCTCTCCACCCCAGGGGTGCAGCACCCACACCCACGATCCCAACAGCACCCACACCCGTAATCCCAGTGGACCATGAGTTAGTCACAAGCTTGAAAAGTCTGCTCCATGACCTCATGAAGCTTTGGGGAACAACTTGACACAATCCATAGCAGCAGCCTACTTCCTGAGCTTGATATAAGAATTAAGTGAGACACCTGACCTCTAGGGACAGGCTCAGGAGGCAGTGTCCCGCTCTTGCAAGGGGTGGGTGCTCTGTGCTCGGAATCCCGGCATGCACTGCTCCTCATGCGCAGCGGCAGGACTGCACGGCATAGAGTTGGTCTGTCCCTCTGCAGCTCGTGCTCCTGTATGGCCCTGCCTTTGTACCAGAAGCAGAATCCAGGTGCCTGGGACACACACACTGACACAACACCATGGTAGACCTCAGCCCAGGCTGCTCCTGAGTGAGCCACCGGTGGGCTGACACACAGTGGACACATGGGGTGTAGGGATAGCCACATCCCAGGTAGAAGGCACAGGGTGGTACAAGATCTCAGCACGCTACATAGTTCAACATTTAGGCATTGCTCATTTCTGGAATTTTCCATGAATACTTCTAGGCTATGATTGACCGACCACCAGGCACTGAGAGCATGGTAAGTGAAACTGCGGATGAGAGCGATAACAATTTTGTGTCCAATCGCTGTCTCTTCACTTTAATAATGAAGCAAGTGCCTGAGAGAGAAACCAGCTCAAACCAGTACTCAGCCCAAGGAGCTAGCGCTCCACGGGACACAGTTTGAGCAGCACTATCAAGATGGTTAATTATGTGCGTCAGCGTGGGGAGGCCGTGACACCCACACACGGAGTCAGAAAGACTCATAGGTGACGCTTTCTGTATGAGGTTAACATTTAAACTGGTACCTGCCAGGTGAAGTGCAGGCTGCACGCTGTGGAGGCCCCCCACCCCGGTCAGCGCAGGGCCCACCTGCAACGGGCCGATCTCCCTCGCGTGGGAAGGATTTCTGCAAGCAGACTTTCGTCCTCATCTTCCAGGATTTGCGAAACTTCCACAACACCAGAAGTAGATGCTTGGAAGGAAGTCGTGTGCATGTGCTTGTGTGATCCCTGTTGCTTCTGCTTTTCTGGAGAACCCTGGCTCGTGCGTCTGGCTCTGCGTACAACATAGATGGGACGCCAGGGAGCAGGCAGGAACACGAGGAGGCCGAGGGCTGCCCCAGGCTGGAGCTAGCACTGGTAGCACACAGTCAGCCCCTCCGTGCCTGCTGATACTTAGAGTTTTTAAAGAGTCTGAAGAAGTAAAAGAGAGATAGAAGGAAATATTGGAGAAGGTAAGCAAAAAAAAAAAAAAAAAAAATAAATAAAAAAATAAAAAAATAAACCTTTGGATAAGAAATTATGTCTTGATATCCGGCAATCTATATGACCAAAATCTTAATTTCTTTTTTAGATAGTTACATCGTATGTGGCTCACCCCAATGGGCCCGTGTCCTCTGCTGGATGCCCCATTGTCTTACACGGTGGTAGGACGGATGTGAAGAAGTGAAAGTGAGTATTGTTCCAGAACCCAAACTTGTGGGAACTGTGGGAGGGAGGAAGGCAGACCAAAGGAGAGAGATTATTTTAGTAAACCCACATGGGAGGGCTGGAGGGGAAGTTTTCAGTTTCCAGTTTCCAACTTGCAAACCTTTAAGGGAAGTATCTGTGTCCTTCGCAGGGACAGGAACACCAACTTGAAAGCGGACAGGCTAGGAAAGGAGGCGGGGGATGGGCAGCCTAGCGCAGCTGTGAGGTAGAGGGGGTGCAACAGCGGAAAGACCCAGGCCAGCCTGGGCGGGGGGCGGGGCAGTGGCCTCTACTGATGCCCCAACAATGAGGACCTGCTCTGCAAAGACACTGCACCACAGAAGCACAAGTTAGTGGCCACACAGGTGGCGCACACAGGAGAGCAGCTTATGGCAGAAATGTGAACAGGGACTAAGGATTTGGATCCTGGAAAAGGCCTGCAGGGTCCAGGGAGGAGACACCAGCACTGGCCCAACTGGCCACAGGCGGGTGCAAGGTTTGGGTACAGAGTGCAGTAGACTATGCCTGCAACGCGAGGCAGAACTCTGGCCAGAGGGGCCGGTAAGATAGCTCAGCTGCCTAAGGGCCTGCTTTGTCAAGGGCTGGGACCAGGGTTTGATCCCTGGTCCTGCATGCCATGCGGACCCCACCCCTGAGGCGCTGAGCTGCCGACCAAGTCTGGGTGTGGTGGTGTATGGTGTATACTTGTAATCCCAGCACTGAGGAGGCTGAAAATAGGAGGATCACTAGAGTTTGAGCTGCATAGTGAGAGCTTGTACCAAATAGGAGGAGGAGGAGGAGAAGGAAGAGAACAGGAAGAAGAAGAAGAAGAGGAAGAGGAAGAAGAAGGAAGAGGAGGAAGAGGAAGAAGAAGAGGAAGAAGAAGGAAGAGGAGGAGGAAGAGGAAGAGGAAGAGGAAGAGGAAGAGGAAGACTACTGCTAGAAGTGGGAGACAGTGACCAAAGCACACGACGTCAGACGCTTCTGAGGTCGGTGAAGTTGTATCCAGAGAAAATCTCTGTGCGCACGCTAACAGGTAGAGTGTAGGCATCTAATAAACCCAGAAGCAAACACTCAAGAGCAAGCTAAAGAGTTTGGTGTCCGTGGCAGAGAGAGCCACTGGCACACTTCAGTGAGACGGCACACTCCCGAGGGAAAGCGTGGCCTGCACGGCAGGATATGGGTGTCCCGACCACTCCCAAGCCGCCTCGCCCTCAGCTGCAGGACAGCGCACCCTTACTGATTTTAAGGTCAGGATGTTTCTGTGCATAAGACAGAGGGAGGGCCAAGGAGCGAGCAGGAGCCTCACGAGGCTGCAGCGTGCCACAGGGGTGAGGTAGCAGCAGCAGGAAAAAGGTCGGCCTCTCCGTGCTTCCCGATGGTTAGAATTTTCAGATCTCACAGTGGCACTGACATTTTCGTTTTCTAAGGAGCGGAGGTGACTTTGGTGGGTGTGATATGGCTTGTCACCTTTCATGTTTTGGAGAAAGGAGAGGGAGAGAGAGAGAGAGAGGAAGAAGGAGGCGGAGGAGGGAGCAAGCGAGAAGGAAGGAGAGAGAGGGAGAGAGAGAGAGGGAGGGAGAGAGAAGGGAGAAGAGAGAAGCAGGAAAGAACGGAAGGAGGGAGAGCAAGAGAGGAGGCGAGGGCCGGGCTCCTCTTGGTCCCAGGAAGCCTTTGTGCTAGCTCCCACGCAGGAGCGCAGCGGGGCCTCGCCTGCTCTCGGAGGCGAGCAGCAGAAGGCACACACCGTCCCTGGAGACTCTTCCCCTTCTCATTAGAGGTCCCGCGCTGGCGTCATCCACTACTCGACTGCTGCAGGGCTGGTAGGAAGAGGCGCTTCCTGCCTGGCGGAGCCGTTGCTAGACTCAGCCCTGGCACAGGCTGTGCCGCGCGATTTTAATTAAAGCATTTGAATGCTGGCAGGTCAGCATTGTTAGAGGGATGTCTGATTAATTGCTTACTTCTTTGTCACAGCTATAAATGGGATGTCGTGAGGGCCCCTGTTAGAATCCAAACAATTCCCCTAGAGTGGCCGGGTAAATGGGCTGGAGAGCAATCAGCTCCTTCCACTTGCAGGGCGAGATAGCAAAGAGGCCAGAGCTGCAATGGTCATCAAACGATCCCGTTTAACGATCCTCTGTGTTAAAAGTGCTTCGCAGGGATGGATGGCAGGGCGTGACATCTATCTCCACGTGCGTGCCTCCGGCCCCAAGGTGCAGGGGCACTTCGGCAGGTGAAGAACGCTGCTTTCAGCCAGCCAAATTAATAAATGTGTAAATCAAAAAGGGTGTCAGAGCACTAAGGTAACATCTGTTAATCAAAGAAAGGAAGGATGGCGAAGATGAGCGGGGGTTGCAAAGGGGCTTCCGCTCCAGCTAGCTCCCTGCCCAGAGGCACCTTCTGCACGGAGCAATCTGAGGCCCCGGGGCCCCGCGCCCGCTTGCGGGGATGCTAGAACACTCTCAGCGGCCAGGCAGTACCAGTCCAGACTACCGAGACCCAGAACTGGAGGTCAGTGTTTCTCCACTTTGGCATTCTTTTTTTTTTTCTGTATTTAGCACAAGGTGCAGAGGGTGTGCAGGGTCTCACTAGTAAGTCGGACTCGTAGTGACCCTCCCATTTTCAGCCTCCCAAGCACTGGGATTACAGGTGCGCTCCACCACGCGCAGTCTTAGTCGCCCTATTAGCATGCCTCAAGGGCAGGGCGAGCACGGTACACCCGTGATCAAACCCCCGCAGCTGCGCTCTGCTGAGGCCGGTGCTTCAGTCTGCTGAGCTACCTGGCCCGCCCAGCGTTGGCATTCTTGGTCTTTGCTGTCAGGTAGCTGCTTGGGGTAGATGTGGGGTGCTGTGCCATTTGCCATTGGGTGTTTACCAGTGGCCCTGGCCTCTGCCCGCTGGGCTCCGGTATCCTGTGCCCACACCACCCAATGTGATCATCAGAATCACCTGTTCTGCTGTTCTTCGTATGCGTGCGTGTACGTGTGTGTGTGTGTGTGTGTGTGTGTGTGTGTTGGTGGTGAGAGGTGGGGTTGATCCTAGTTGAGTATCACTGACCTGGGTCCTCTTGATGAAGCGCAGCATCCCCGCAGGAGCACACACCGCAGCTCCGGGCTGGGTCCGCCGCGTAAAGGGACCCGCTCCACAATATTTTGGCACCGGAAGTGATCAGAGTTGAGGGCACCCTGCGAGCCACAGCGTGGTTGCAGCTGGTGAGCCCTCGTAGAAGACTCGGAATCCTCCCCCTCCAGCGACTGAGTCTCCTGGGCGCAGTGGGACCCGCGCTGCATCTGCAGAGGTTTTTCTGTTCTCTGTCCTGCAGAGCATTTGCAGCAGCTATGTCTCCGGTTGGCGTGCCTGGCACGGATCCGGTTTCCATGAGGCAATCCATCAATGACTCCTTTCTCGACCTAACACCACACAGAGAAGTCTTGTAGCTCAATGCTCAGAGCACTCTCAGCTCTTCCCGTGAGCTTCCTTTTCAGAGACAAACTAAGTAATTACTGATTGTAATTATGTGCTGAATCTCTGAAAATAGCTGTCTGGATTTTTGTTGCTGGAGAAGCAGGCGTAGTCAGTTCCAATTTTTGGAGCGACACAAGTCACCTGGGAAAATTCAGATCGATTATTCTCCACGATGGCACAGTTCGGTGCGCGTCTTTTAGAGGAAGGATTTTTCTATGCCATGTTGTTTATCATGGCACCACTTATAAATGATATCTAGTGACAGGATTGCCACTTTATGGAACCAAAATGGCCAAATGAGGGCTAAATCTGAGGTCAGATCCATCTGTTTTTAAGTACCTTCTTAAAAATTCTCAAAGTAGGGCCGGGGCAAAAGCTTGGTAGTCTAAGCAACTGTCTGGTGTGAGGATCATACAAGATTCAATCCCTGGTACCTCCATGCCATGCTGGGCCTGGAACCCCAGGAATACGGAGCTAGCTTCGGAAACTGGGTGTGGTGGCAAATGCCTGTAATCCGAGTGCTGGTGATGCTGAGGCCAGGTGTCACTATGAGTCTGAGCTTCACAGAGAGAGCCTGTACCAAATAAATAAAGATTTTAAAAATTTTCTGGAAGCATTGTTTTTAAATCCCTATTCACAAGCAGTTCTCTGGTCACTTCCACTTTATTAGAATGGTCAGTGTGGCAGAGAATGCCCACAGGCTCAGCATCACAATCAGCAGGCCTGGCAGCCCCCACCCCAAGTCCACTCCGTCAAGCAGGCTTTTCCTCCACCTGGAGAGAAAGCTCCGCTTTAGAGTGTTCAGACAGGCCTGAACAACTAACTGTCTGCTCCCTCTCTGAAATCATACATTTCTAGCTGAGGAAATAGCCCCCACCTCTTTGATATTAAACAGTTGGAGCAGCTTCTTAGAATATTTTTCTGTGGATCTAAATACCCGCCATGAATAATTTAGGGCGCATGAAAAGTAAGTCCGTACAAAAACCTGACATTCAGCATGCCCGCGGTAACATGCTTGATTTGAAGCCCAAAGCGAACGCCCTTATGCCGCTCTTCCCGCTCACCTGGCACGGAGGTTGGGCCTCCCAGCACTTCCTGGCTAACTGAGCCACCTCAAAGCTTATCTTATAACTTGTTTGGAGGAAGGACAGAAAGGTATGTTAATGTCCCTAATACTCGCAGGCTAACCCCGCGCTCCTGACCAGGTCTGCAGTGTTTCTGTAAAAGACTTGGGTGAGCTGTCAGACTCCAGGACACTTGCCCAAATACAATCTTCTGGTCTCCCTTAATCTTTTCAACCTTAAGAGAAACCAGGCCATTCATCTATCTTGGATGACAGACCGGTGAGGATGCCGACGTACTTATTACTGAGAGACTGACTTTGTACATATAGTATGGGGTTGCTAAATTTGTGCTTGATTTCTAAATGCCCTCTGCAGTGATACGTTGAATATTCATTCATGCACATGAATATACATTCAGTTACAAAATCACAACAATGTAAGAACAATTAAAATTCGAAGGGACCGCTGAGGGAATCAGACATGTGGGACTTACGAGCATCTTGGAAGATCACCCGCGAAGTTTCTCCTTCCCACCTCACAGGGGGAATGTCTGCCCTTTACAGTGAAACCATGGAGAGGAAAACCCACGCCTCTCATTCGTCTTGCACACTGGCTGATTTGACACAGCTGTCCTTTGCCATCCACCCCTTGATAAGGATGCAGGGGAACCGCAGGTTTTCCATGGCTACTGCTAAATATTGTTTCGTAAAGTAACTATAGCACCAAAATGCCTTACGCCGGTTGCCAGTAAACCACTGTTGGGGACCAGAGAGCAAGCTTTCCAGCAAGCTCGCCTGCACAGGTGAGGATCAGGACTGTGCAGGGCTCCACCGTGCCAACCAGCCCAGCAAGGACTCTTGTCCGGTGTAATTCAGTGATGTGCGGAGTTGAAAGAAAGCCACGCCGGTCCCTAAATAGGTCTCTGGGCAGAAAACTGCCCCCACGTGGCTGAGGGTCATATTCACCCCAGTCTCTGCTTTAGTACGTGGAGGATCCCTGAGAGGAAAAACACCATACAGGTTCCTGGGAATGAGGAGCCTGCGCTTCATAGCGTAGCCACGAGAAAAGGCAGAGCATGCAGTTAGTGAGAGGAGAACAATGAGAGATCTCGTAAGACTGGAAAAGGAAAGGAACCAAAGAACAAGCCCAGATATTTCAGGATATGCTAGAACCAAGGTTTTGCTGATGCTATTCATTCACAGTAATTAAAAAATGTGATTCAGGCCATGAGTTAGTTTTTAGTTACCATTGAAAAATACGCAAGGCTGGGTACCTTATAAAGCACAAAGGTTTCTAGACCTCACGGCGCAGGTGGTTGGATGTGCGTGGTGCTAGCTCTGCTGGGCTTTCTGGAGCTCATGGCATTGTAGTGAAGGGAGTATAAACACAGGGAGAGACCATGCAACCTGACAGGAAGCCAGAGCTTCAGGACTTTCATGAGCTCCAGGACGAACAATTCCCCATAGGCTCTGCTGCCCAGTGGTTACCCAGTCCCCAACACACGGGGAGCATGTTCAGTTATACCACCCAGCCTTCAGCAGCTTGCTCCAAGGGAAGTGTGTACTCTAAGGCTACCCAGGTCCCAGGGGCTCTTGCACTGGCCGTGTACAGGACCCAGACCAGGTGCCTTGGCTGCTTGGTTAGTGACCTTGTGCGCCATTCTGCGTGGTCCCCTCTTCCCTCTCCCTGTTGCGTCAGGCCCAGGATTGTTCTGCAATGATTAAAAACAGCTGCGGAGCAGAATCAACATCAAAATCCTATCAGTGAAAATCAGGGTTGTCGTGGTGAACCGCCATCTAATTTTTACAAAATTCGTATGCAGGAATGTATTATAACCCATATCTCCAAGCACTGTGTTGGAGTAATGTTGATTTATTAGTACAGTAGAATCCCACTAATTAGCACTAATGACAGGGGAACCCATTGTGGATTATGGAATTTTGCAAATTAGTGAGTACATGAATAAACAATAAAAATCAGGAGTCTTGTGCTGGAAAATGTCCTTTTCCACTTATTTTGACAGGAAAGTCTTTAATGTTGATTATTTAGGATAATTCTTCATCATCCTTTGCTAATGTTAGATTTTGTTAAAAGCTGCGTTTGTGAGGATTAATGAGACAGTGCTTCAAAAGCATTTGGGCAAAGGGAGCAGCACAAATGTGAAACGTCAGGCAGAGGGAACCAAGGAACTCAGAGGCAGGGGAAGGGCCGGAGGGGTTTTAAGGGAGGAGCGCAAGAGGCCGCTGGACACTCCTTGGGGGCGAGGGGGCAACCAGAACCGTGTCCTTGCTCCAGAATGAGCGCTCCTTAAGTATTAAATAGCTGTGAAGAGCATACCTCACAGCTCAGCAGCCTAAGCACCTACTTGGCAAGTGCAAGGTCCTGAGTTTGACCCCCGGTACCACAAACAAGAACAACCACCACAGCAACCACCACCACCAAAGAACGACTCTCGGCCTCTTTTCCGTGGAGGTATTCCCGTGATTTGACGCACTGCTAGCTATCATTCATGATAGTTTTCCAGATCACATCATCTAGTACGAAGAAAGCTAATGAAATAGTTAATAGACATGAAGTTCTCAAATGAAATGGAGTAGATAATTCTTTAAAAGTTTTGTGAGTAATAAATTCTCTTTGTACGCCCAAATTTGGATATATGATATTTTGCTTTCAATTTTAGAAAACTCCAGAAAGCCTTGGGGACCATGGCCAGATGTAGTCTGGCTACTTATTGATCCCACGAGGGAATTCTGCTTTAGGGAGTACGATCGAGATGCTGGGCGGATGTGTGGGACGATCTGCTGAGGCTGTGGAAGCGTTATTCTGCTCATTGTAGAAGGGAGAGCATACAATGAAGGGTGAGACGTCAGGCTAGATGGGCCTTGAAACAGTTTGTGAAGGTCGGTGGAGGTGGGCTGCGGCATTTCCAGCCTTCCGAGTCTGCACCCATGGAGGACAAGCGCAGTCCACCGCCAGGGCCTTGCCACCTGAAGCTGTCCACATGTAGCTGACGATGCTCCGCTCAGGCGCATTCCTTGTCTAGGGTGAAGTCACGGTGACCTAACTGGAATGGATGAGAAAGACCCTGCTTCTTATATTGAGCAGAACTGAACTGGAGCTGCATTTCGATCCATGCAGCTGGCACCACTGGCCTCAGTTTACCCTTAGCCTACATCCTGGTACCTCTCAAGATTTGCAGCGGGCAGCCTTGATTTTCCAGAAAGGCATGTAGGCACAGAGTGGAGTGTGAATGATTCTGAGGGTGAGGACTGAGGGTGAGAGCCAAGGCTCCTGGACAGGGGTCCCCATGCCTCCTGGTGTCCCAGGGCCATGGCAGAGGTCTTCACAGGTGGTCTTCGCAGAGAACTGGTGACAGCTGCCTCAGCAGGGCGCCGTGTGCTACAGGTGACACTGGATGCTTGTTGGCTTCACCTCAGATTTCTGTGGAAAATATTCAATCTGCTTACAGCATTGGGCTCCATATTCTGATGGGACTGTCTTTACTCAATGTTAAAAAAATATAAATAAACTTTCAAAACACTGTGAAGAGCCTCTGTCTTCAGTACTCCCAGACTCCCTGCTGCCAGCCTTGGTGCACCACACGCTCTAGAAAGAATGGTGCTCGCGTGCACACTCCAGCCCACGTTGGCTCTGAGAGGGGGGTTCTTTCCACACTCTGCGAGCCTCAGGCTTACCTCCGTTTTGATGAGGGCTTGAGTTTGCCCATATTTTTGCTTCTTTGACCTATTAAGAAAATTGCCAAACATAAAATCGCAAAATGGAATTAATACTGCACACAAAGTCACTTTCCTTGCTATAATCTGGAATTATGCTTGGTCTCTCTTTTCTTTTTCAAACAAACAAGCAAAAAAAAAAAAAAAAAAAAGCCAGCCAGCATACAAATAATCCGAAACACATTCTCAAACCCAATGGTATTCCATAAAAAAATAATCTTAGATATGCTCAAAATATCCTTGCGTCGGCCAGTGTTTGTTAGCAGATGAGCATGGGTTAAACATTGGGTCCTGAAAACGAATTTCTAGTTGTTGGAAATGTAGCCGTTAGTTATCTGTAACTATTTTTCTGGCTCCTCTACCCGTGAAGCTTTCCGTTGCCTCTTTCCAAGATGCGGGCGATGTACGGTGGACATGAGCCCAACTCTCCAGCCCACCTGCGCCGACCTCTGCACAGAGCGGCCACCGTGTCTCGCTGGAGGGCCCAGGTCTGTCCGGCACGTGTCTCCTCCCAGAGCTTAAGACAGTAACAAGAGTAAATGGAATGGGCTTAGCCTGATCTGGCAGCAATAGCTTGGGGGTGTTAGCACCAAAGAAGGCAGAATTAACTTCTCCTCCTTAGTATATGTGCTTCGGGCTGGTGACATAGCTTAGCGGACTAAGCTCCTGCTTAGGGAAGCTCAAGGACTGCAGTTCGATCCCCGGTAATACAAACAACGGCCACAGAGAAGTACTGTGCTTCAGAGGCCACTGATGTCTTGAAATAGAGCGTCAGGCTTTCCTTGCGAGCGCTGACGCCATTTGTCTGTACTGCAAGGGCACATTGCCACCCTAGAGGCATTTTCCAAGTGGATTACCCAGGGGCCAATGCTTCTGCGTCAGGGGCATGCCAGCTGATTCTGCCTGGGACTTCAGCGGGAGCGGGCTCTCACATCCTGGAGTCAGGGCAGCTAACGTCACGTCCTCTTAGGTGCGGAGCACCGGGAGGGGTGAGCATGTGCAATACGGGTACGCGTACTTAACGCCCATACACAGTGTGCGCATGGACGCACATGCAGATGGCGCTTAGCGTGGGGTGTGGGGTGCATCACTGCACGCAGCAGGGTGGGCCCCAGGGAACGCACTTGGGCGATGCACGAAGCCCCATCCACCTCTCTGCGAGCTGAACTCTCTCCTCTGAGCCCACACATTTTGGTGCCGGGCAGCCTGTCTACCAGCTCTGAGAAGCTCAGTATTTCTGTTTAGGCTTTCAGAGAAGTCGGTTTCTTCTTTTCAGGTACATCTCTGTATGAGCCCCAAAATTGAATTATTAGGATGCAGAATTCTCGGCATGCAGCAAGCTCCTGCGGGGAGCCTAAGTACTCATTTCGCTGAGGAGCTGCAGGCCTTCTGCTGCCGTGGGTTCTGCTTGGTTCCAACCTGGAAGTTTGGAACTAGCCGACGACCGGGCTCACACGTGCCGTGCAGGCAGGCAGAAGAGGGCTGCGCCATCCTTGCAGTGGAGGGCTTCGGCTGTGGGGTCCTGTGGATGAGCAGGATGCAAAGTGCTGGCTTTGCAGGGAGCAAGCGAGGAAGCCGCTGCTGCCACCCGCTCGTCTCCCGGGACACGGCTGGGGTCCCCCACTCTCTGGCCTGCTGTCGGCAGCTTGCTGGTTGGCTTCCCATGCCAATAAAGAAGAACGGTTGCCTGTCTGAGCAATGGTGTTCACAGTGATTTCAGCTTACGCTGTTCTATCCAGCGCTTTCGAGAAAAAAAGAGGGAAGTTGTAGGAAAACCATTGAAACGCTTCGGTGTCTTCCCTTGGCTATTTTGAGGAGAAATCGTAGTGAGCAGGGCCTATTTTATTTTATAAGCACTTTATTTTAAGGCCCGTTTCTCCCTCCAAGAGTGGGAGTAGATCTCCCAAGACAGTAGTAATAACCAAATATGGGGTCACATATAAATTCCTAATACTTAAATTTATACTTGTGGAAGCCAAGTTTGCTCAGTTGTTCCTATGCTCGCATACAACCATGCCAACACAGGCCCAGGAGGAAAATTATTGTCCTAGGGAGGTTTCTACTTGTTTATTAAAAATAGCATCTATGCAGAAACTGTATCTGCAATTTATCCGTATATTCAGGTGGGTGGCTTTATTTAAAGAATACATTCTTGAATTTCTGCCAATTTGGTCGTATTTTAAAAACGCTGGAGGGTTTCTCTAGTGGATCTTTTTGCTCAGAGGGAGCGAGGACTCTCCGGGTTATCTTCTCACTGTGCGTACCTTCTCATTCATTAAGCTTCAGAGCAGAGCCCAGCTGTCCCGGACCCTCCAAGCTTCCCAGGTGCCTGGGCTCTTAGGCAATGCCCTCCATAAGCCCAGGGCAGATGCTGGAAAACATCTGGTCTACCCTTCTGCTTTCGGAGAGTCTGGGTTGCTGTAGCCTAGCTTTCTCTTTATGTATCTCCAGAAGCCTCTCTGCACAGTCACTCCGGGCTGTCGCTGGGCTTCAGTTGGTCTGCAGAGCACGCCAAGTTTCGCGGCTATCTCCCTCCACCCTCAGAGTCTTGCCGAGGCCCCTCGTGCATGCCCCGGCGGGCGGGTGGGTGGGCCTGGACCTTCGGAGAAGACACGTTTGCCTGTGTGCTCCCGCCCACGGTCATCTTCAGTTTCTGGGTGAGGCGCAGTAAGAGAGCAGCAATGGGAATGCACAATCGAATACAGCAATCAGCAATATGCTACAATCAAAGTTACTTAGAACAAATTAATTGTTCAGTTCTGAAATTTTCCATTTAATATTTTCATGGTTGGGGTTGACCACAGGTAAGTGGAACCAGGGAAGGCGAGCCTCAGCTGTGGGGGGAGCTCTGGACTTGAGTTCGCCTTTCCTATGTTGCTTAATCCTGATTCCCCAGCTAAATCAGATTGCTTTTAGGCACAAGCATCTTGTTTCATTTGAATCCCCCAAAGACATTCCAGAAGAGCTAGTGGTCAATAAATTATGAAGTAAAAATACCATTGTTACAGTTCCTTCCAAAAACCTTTGTTTGAGGCTACCAGCTTTCACGTGACGAGAGGGGGACTTTTGGTGGACTCTGATTACCTTGTGTTTTTCATTTAGGTTCTATAAAATAATATTTTTCTCTGCTTATAAGAAAGTATTTATTCTACTTGTTACTATCCAGCAAGGCATACCTCCAGGTTCCTCTTACTTGACTCATACATTTGTTTTTTTTTTTTAATGTTTATTTCTCCTAGACGGCCCTTGCAGCACAGGACAAGTACATTCCCTTGGGCAGTAGGTACATGACGTAGCACATCTTTATGCACCCTTTCTCCCTTCCACCTCCCTCCCTACTTCCTCCCCTCCTGCACTCTTTTCCATTTGTAACTCTCTAGTTTCTATTATATTTTATTCTGCTTTTTAAATTTATTTATACATTGAATATCTCATATAAGAGAAACTGTACAGTAAACTTGCATGTCTGATTTATTTCACTTAACATCATGGTCCCAGAGTGTGTTCCTCTTCCTAGAAATGGCTCAAGTTGATCCTCCTTTACGGCTGAGTAGTACTCCACTGTGTGCAATACCACACTTCATTTATTCCCTTGCCTATGCGGATGTAGGCTGTGGCAGACATGGTGTGTGCTGCATGATGTCTTAAACTCTTTGGGGAAGATCCCTGGAAGGAGACTGGCTGGGTCCAACTGGTTTCTGAATTTAGCTTCTTCAGAAATCTCCATGCTGATTTCCATCACGGTCGCACAAGTCCACACTCTCACGCACACCGTTTTAGCATTCTAGGGTCAGATCGAAGACTGTTACACCCCATGGAGGGAACCCGCCTGCGCAGAGCCCATGGCCACAACGTCAGCTCAGGCAGGTCATCACAGTTCCACCAGCGTCAACTTTGAGATTTCTATTTCCCTCAGAAAATTCCCCATGCGGAGGCTTTTTGCCTGTCAAATAATTTTGCCCAGCTCAATTTATCCAGACAGGAATTTTCTCCTGCGTTTCCCTGGCAAAGATCTTTCTTATTGATGGTTATGGTCCCAAGTCAGAGGACTAGAACTCCAGGCAGAGCTTTCCTTAATTACTGGAAATCTAAGTAAAGCAGAATTTTCTGGAGCTTTCCAGATGTTCCGGATTACCCATCATACCATGCATCATGTACTGATGACATCCTGCTGTAGGTGGGGTCCTGTCTGAGGCGGGGTCATGAGGCTTCCTTACGAGGTCCTGCGTCTGCTCATGGCACGGTCACAGAGTGTGGCAGCGGGCACTTTCTCTAGAGAAGGCCATGGGGGAGAAATTGCAGGTAAAGGCTTGGGGGTCGAAGGGCTGTAGGTTGCGTGCATGCGTGACAGAGGCAAGGGTCCCAGCCAGCGTTTTTGCTTCCCGAGTGGCCCTGAGTCTGTGGAGCATCATTCCATCCAAGCTGGATAGAGGTCAGTTCTGAGGGGTGGAAGGGTCCTCACTTTAGAGTCATTTGGCCACGGGGGAGCTGGGGCGGAGCCTGCGAAGCTCAGATCCCATGTCTGGGTCTCTGTACCCACGCATGTTCTCCTCCTATTGCTCCAGGGTGGGACCAGATTCTTCAAGCTAAGCATTCTGGGTAACTGAGTAGTTAATTTTGATTGTCAGCTTGATTGGCTCAGGAGCTTCCTCAGAGAGGAGCAGGAAGTAAGTAGCCTTGCTCCACAGCACTCTGCTGTCACCATGCTTCAGCCCTGGAGTCAGCTGACTAAGGACTGGACACCCTTGAACCATAAGCCCACATCAACCACTCCTTTGGTAATATGTGCGCCTCCAGGATACGGTTCCAGTAACAGAAAGGCTGATGAATTCACTCATCTACTTGTCCCAAGTCAGGGATCAGTGGGCTGTGGCCAGCAGGACACAGCTGGCCTTTGGCCAGTCTGTACAGACAGTTTAATGCACAGCAACACATGCTTATTCATATGTTGCAGGCTGTGTTCAGTTCTGCAGAGATGGGTGGTGGTGAAGCAGGCACCGGAAGCCTAACACTTGGCTCCTAATGCTTGGCTTCTGGCTTTTACAAGAACGCTGCACCAGGGTACTCATCCTCGCTCATGAGTCTGTGTACAACTGGCTGGCAGTCCTAGGCCAGCTGGACATGGGGTTCTTATCCTAGCATGAAAACAGCCTTCAGAGAGAGCTTCACCCACCAGGAATAGCACCTGCTCCTCTAAGGTACTGAACAGGGCCGTGGTTTTGTATCTGCTGGGATACGGGGGGACAGCGAAGTGACAGAAGCTGAGCAGTGTTGGATACTGCCTCGGACGAGTGTCCAGTCTGCTCCTACCTGGGTGCTGGTCAGGAGCACAGGAAGAGGCGGAGAGTTAGGAAGCGTGAGCTGGTGTCCTACCTAGGAGACCAAGAGCCATCTCCAGTGACTGCGAATGCATACACCGGGGAGCTGGCGCACCTGTCCCCACCCTCAGCCAGGACCCCACAACCCTGTGGACATCTGTCCCTCTTGCTCCGCCATGTCTGGCAGTCCCAGGGAGTCCTCCGAAGCAAGGACGTCCCTTGGGCTGGCAGGCTCCCCGGTGTCACCATGCACGGCTGTCTGATGTGGAGTCCTCAGAAGCAAGGATGTCCCTTGGGCTGGCAGGCTCCCCGGTGTCACCATGCACGGCTGTCTGACGTGGCAGTCCTGCTGGGCACATCTGTCCCTCTCGACACTCACGCTGCTAATGTCTCACCGTGGTGACAAACGCAAATGGGGTTGCTTCATCCAAACACGCCAGGCTCGTTAGCGGGCGTGCTGTGATCGGCATGGGGTGCGGGCCGCTCTGATTTTTCTCTTTTCACCTCCTTGCCCTTAGGGGTCACTTGGCCCCCAGAACTGGATTGGGGAGAGAGCTGCAGTGAATGAGCAGAAACTCCCTGTAGAAAAGAGAAGGGATCGCTGTGCCGGAGTGGTGTTGGCCAGGGTAACCCTCTGCTCCGAGCAGGGGCAAGCTCAGAGGAGAGTGACATTGACCTTGTAAAAAAGGCGTGCACTCCCTTTGGGGACCAGCCAGGCTGCACGCTCAGGGGCTCTGGGACTCCACAAAGGACAAGCAGGATACAGTGTCCCTTCCTGTTTAATCATGTTCCTGCTGATCTGAACCAATTCCTCTGATAAACGTTGCCCAAAGTTCGCTTTTCCCTGGTTTAACCGAATTTACACCCTTTTCTCTCTTACAGGAGAAAATTAAAAGCACGAGTTAGAATTTCCTCCGCCTGTGACCTTGATGGACTGATCGCAAATGCCTGGGAAGGCGGCTGTTGAAGCGAGACCATGAAGCAGCCTGCGTGGATACCCCTCCGCCCCGGGTGACGGAATCCTCAAGAGTCTCTTTTGGCGCCCAAAATGTGTTCCGCTAAGACGGATGATCTTGAAAAGCACCGGAAGTAAAACACGGCCCGACACCAATAGATGACGTCATACATGGCTTCCGCCTGCAGCTCAGGATGCAGCGCGTTCTTCACGTGGCCAGAAGGGTGGGTCGCTTGGTGGCGCCTGCTTCCTGATGCTTTGGAAGCACCTTAGAGTGGCGCGTAGCTGCGCTGTGCCCTGGCTGGGAACAAGGGACACGCAGAAGTCCTTTCTGAATTTAAATTCAACGTTTTATTTTTAAATCGTTTTAATGAATTAAAAAAGTTGATTTTGTTGGAAAAGCTAGACAATTTCCTTAGGGCCAAGTTTAAGGTCAATGCTTTAATGTTCAGGGAGAAATTTAATGTCCATCTTCTTTAGCCAAGAACATTATGAATTTTTCTTCAGAATTCTGTTTTTCAGAAACGTTGATACCTACAGAATTTTTTCAGCATTAGAGCCTCTCTCTTCATTGAGGATATAATATTCTTATACATGGTTTTAAACTTTATTCCATTCCTCCTCTTTTTTTTTAAAGAAAGCCATTGAGCTGAGGTCTCACTATTGTTAAAGCCGGTGTTCGGTTCCTGGGTGGAAGCGGCCCTCCTGCCTCAGCTCCCAGGTAGCCCGCACTGCAGGCCTGTCCCCCTGCCTGCCTCACTCACTCTTTACTTCTTCGTCATGACAGCAAGCACGGGGACAAAAGCCACACAGTCTGGCCAGCTGTCTGTCGGGTCAAAAATACAGATGTCTGAGACCTGCGATGACCTCCGGGTCTCTGTGCTTGTGCACCTGCGTGGGACCCGCCGCCGGCGTCTGTGTGCTCCCTGAAGGCACCTTTTCTCCACCCGAGTTAAGCACCCTCTTCTCTGAGTTGTAGCTGGAAAGCAGGGCGGTGGTCCTGCGGCTCTGCTCCCCCATGGCTCCGCCTCTCCCCCTGCCATCTCAGAGCCCGTGCCACCTTCTCTCTTGGGCCTGCTGCTCTGTGCTTTGAGCACAGAGCCAGAGGGAGATGGGCTGGAGAGAGAGACCTAGAGGAGAGGATACAGGTGCAGAGTAGGAGGGACAGACAGATGGAGAGAGGAGAGACCAACGGAGAGAGGGGGAGAAGGAAAGGGACTGACAGAGCCCCTGCCCGTCCAAGTCTCCCGAGTCTAGTTCTCTGCTTCCACCATTTCCCCAAGTTCCAGATTGGTTCAGCACCCTGAAATGTGCAAGGTGCTCATTCACAGAGCCCTGCCAGCACGCCAGGGGATGCTCTCAGGGGGGAGGGTGGGAGGCTCCGAAGCCACCAAGCACAGCCCCTTTGCAGTGCCCCATCCCTCTGGTCAGGATATTACTTCAGGTCTCTCAGGGGAAATACACTTGCTCATTGGCACCACAGAATTTGAACGTGAATATGGCCATGGTGTTTGTGTGCTTGTGTCTAAGGAGGTGTGGAGTCTCTCCGAGATTTGCCCCAGGGTTATGATAGGCACATCCTTCCTTCAGACAGGTGCTTGTGGCTTGCCTGCATGACACAGGGTCCCAGGCTCCCAAGGACAGAGTGGTCATCTGTCCGTGGGGTCGCCACAGTGTGGCGTCCGAGCTCCCCACACACTTATTTGTTTATTTTTAGAAATGTATTTAGTACAAGAGCTACAGAATTTCATTACATAGATCGCACTTGTAGTGATCCTCCTATTTTCAGCCTCCCAAGTGTTGGGATTTCAGGTGCGCCACCACGCCTGGTCTCCATTGCTCTCTTAGTGAGCCCTGGTGCTGGGGCCAGCACAGCATGCGGGGATGGAACCCTGGTTCCTGTGCTTGCTTAAGTAGGCACCACAGTCTGCTGAGGTATCTGGCTGGCCCTGGAAGATGCTTACAGAATGTAGTACTTATTTATTTATTTATTTATTTATTTATTTATTTATGTCAGAATGTAATTTTAAGCCATAGTACCACACAGCTCCTCAGTGACTTTTAAAAAATTAATTAATTAATTTTTAATCATTAAAAATTATGCGGCTCACACTCAGCCTCCTCAGTGATGGGCTTATAGGCTTGGGCCACTGTGCCCAGTTTTGGCAGCTGGCTTGGCGCCCCGGGGCTGGCATGGCATTTGATACCAGGGATTACACCTGGGTCCTTGCGCTTGTCAGGCAGACACTTAGACTACAGAGCTCTCTCCTCAGCGGCTTTTGTGCCATCTCCACTTTTTCCTTTACTTGACCCTCCTCCTTCCTTACTCTCTATCCCTTAAACGTACCCTCTCCCTTCCCTCTGTTTCTTTTCAGTTTCTATTATATGCTGTACAATTAAGGAAAGTATCCACACGCAGAGAAGACACTGCTCTTCGTCACATTGTTTGGTCCTAGCAGTGAGCTGTGTGAATAATTTTATATTTCTCTGCACTTACAAAAATGATGAAGGCAGACTAAGTGTGAGAAACCACTGATGTCTGAGGAGAAAGAGAGAGAGAGAGAGAGAGAGAGAGAGAGAGAGAGAGAGAGAGAGAGAGAGAGGTGAATGGGATGGGAGCGGGAGAAATTTTGTTCACAAAGCAGACATTTCCAAATTTTAATGAGGAAAGACATTTCTCTTCTTAAGTTCAAAGCTAAATAAGGAATAGATGCAGTTATATTTGCCTGGTTTTACATTTATTAAAGCCAATATAGACAGAAGTAAAAGCATAATTCAACATTTATGATGCAGCAGCCTCCACAAAAACATTAAAATGAACCAGTTATCACCAGAATGACTTGTTTGTATTTGCTTTCAAATTGTAATGAACACAAATGCTTTTTAGGTGTTAAAGTCCAATGCCTGAAAAAAAATAGCTCATTTGTACATTAACAACTCTAACCACAGATCTGTCATGGGCTAAATCCTCTTTTGAAGATTGTTCAATAATAATCTTAAAATGTAGATAAAAAAAATGTCCTGTCTCCAGAATGATGCAGTGGACAGACTTCTTGCTACTTCCCTCTGAAAGAGCAACTGAAACCTTAGGCACACTGAGCAGGAAGCAAATGTTGTGATGCGGAGAGAGGAGCCGGGCTGTGTGGACCGTGGGAGCTGAGAGGGGATGTGCAGTGATCTCTGGGCTTTCCTGTGGCCTCATAGAATTCCAAAGCTGGTACTGAAGAGCACAGAGGACTGCAAACCCCAGGGAGCTTAGAAAAACCCCAGGAAAATGCAGAGGACCAGGAAAGGGGCAGCTTAGCCTAACCAAACTAAGGGCCTTCACACATAAACGTTTCCTCTAACCACACAGTGTGGCGTGCACCCCTTCTCACGCTGAGGCCTGGAGGGAGGTCAGCATGTAGCAAGGTGCCTACTACCCAGCCAGCTCTGACCACATCAGACAAGTCAGGAGGAGCTTCGTCCCTCATCCCATGGGTAAGAACGACCCCTCCCACTCGAGTGTTGTCCTTTGGGAGCACTGATTTTCTACGCCATGCACAGTAAGGAGGCACCTCTACCACTCCTTAGGGGTGCACTCCTAGTCATCCAGGAGACATCAAGACTTTCCTTGCCACCCTGCAGTAGCACGCCACTCTTTCACCCCACAGCACCGTAAGAGCACACATACCATTACAGGATGACTCACCCGGATGAGAAGTCATAAAGAGTCTTCTCGATCCCTCTGTGCCAGGGCAGGGTTGAGGCAGTCTAATGGGCTGGTCTCCCAGCAGCAAGACACTTCCTGGATGTCAAGATGACTCCTGCAGTACCATAGGCCAAGGGATGCACGGGGTGCACGCTCACTAGTAAGTGATGAGGGGTTTCCATTGGCCTCCGGGAGCGAGATTAAAGAGGTTGCAGGCCTGCAAGATTTGCACCAGATAATGAGTTCCAATAATGCAGTAACGATATGGACGCTACAATTATGTCACAAGGGCTTGACATAAAAATTCTTGATGTTCTGGGAGGATAGCTCAGAGACATAGGCACCTGCCTGGCAAGTGTAAGGTCCTGAGTTCAATCCCCGGTTCAGAATAAAATGTTGATATAAATGAAAAATCGAAAACAGTAGATAAAAGGAGATGTGAAGAAGAACAAAATGGATGTCACTGAAAAATATAGTAACTGAAATAAAAACTCAATGGATGGAATCATAGTGCAAGACAGAGGGAGGTCCGTTCACCTTGGAGGTGCAGAAGCAGACAGTGGGAAGTGGGGTGAAGGCAGAGAGAGCAGATGGGGTGTGGTGAGGCCAAGAGGCTCAGGAGCATGCACCGCAGAAGCAAAGCTCTGATATTTGCATCACTGAAGTATCAAGAAAGAAGGAATTATCGTTAATAGACTTTGGTAAGTTGTACACGTAGGAACACGCAATGCAGCTAGTAGAACATTCTAGAAAAATAGACTTGGAAAAACACTGAGCATAAACAAAAATGGAATTTGGAGAACACATTGAAGTAATCTACAGGAAGGGAGGGAAAGTAGACAGAAGCAAAGAAAGTAAACGGAAACAAAAGCACAAACTGGACAGGTTTAAACTTTCATAACAAATATAAGTGACCAAATACACAAAATTAAAAGATATAGTTTGGCACACCAACCCCAAACTTAAGCCAGCTACATACTACATAAACGCAACAATTTATAATGATATGCAAGAGATGTATAGAAAAGAAGGCAGAAACACACCTTGTAAGCTTTATACAGCAGAATGCAGGAGTAAGTACTCTAACGACCAGGTTAAATAGATTTCACAGCAAGCAAATTTACAGGGGTAAGTGAGGGACATCACACAACTGCTCAGATGAGCAGATATATAGCAGAACGTGGCCAACAAGCCACAGTGACAATAAATGTGTACGCAACAGACAACAAAGTTGCAGGATGCGTGAAACAAAAATGACAGAAAGGCGTATGAGTGATGGTAGGTGGGGCCTCAAGGCCTGCTACGGGCAGTGGCTAGATCAGGACAGAAAGTCACGAAGAGCTCAGAGCTCAGCAACGTTGCTGGACTCAGGATCTAACACTGCAAGAATATTTTCTAGAACAATAGCAAGGTTTCTCAAGCTGTCTTGGCACACGCATAAGGTTGATAATGTACTAGACAGTGCCACCAACTACAGGCCCTTAAAAGAATGACATCATAGGAAATGCATTCTATACCAAAAGGAAATCAAACTGAAAACCAATAACAGAAATTTCTACAAACAACAGGAGACTAACTAACGCACTACGAGAGATTCAGTTATCAAAGAGGAAGCTGAAAGGGAGACAAAGCCAATCCATTGTGAATTGAGAGAAAATTAAAAGGCAATATATTAACATATTGAGATGTGGCTAAAATATTCCTGGGAGAGACATTTTTAGGATTAAATGATTAAATTAGAAAAAAGAAAAAGCTCAAATCCATCAATCAACTACTTTAATAAAATAATCTATTAGATGGCAATATACAGAAGCCAAAGCAAGTGGAAGAATTAAAATGATAAAAGGAAGAACAGAAATAGATGAAACTGAAAACAGCAAAAGTAAAGGAACACAACTGATGCTTTAAAAGTTCAACACAAGACACAAGATGAACATGTGACATGCAAGTTTGCTCCACTCACCCATCATGAAGTGCTTTTGTACATGGATTCTATACGGCTATCATATTATCTGCGAGGAAGAACATTTGGCTTTCTTTCAGGTCTTGGGTGGAGTTTATTTCTTTTTATTGTTTTACTGGTGTGGCTCAGACTCTTGGTGAACCTCTTGTCTCAGTTCCAGTGCTGGGATTATAGGCATGCGCCACCATGCCCAGTTTCAGTGGCCAGCACGGCGTGTCTGGGGTCCTGGGGCTAGCATAGCATGAAGTACCAGAGCTCGAACTCCAGTCCTTACACTCACTACTGAGCTATCTCCCCAGCTGGCAGATGTTTCCAAGGCAAGCATTTGTTTCTTTGCTATTTTTCTGAGAGTTTAGTACATGTCATTGCACACTACATATGCCTTCTCCCTGCAATAATTAATATACAATGTGAGTTTTATTCTTTAGCCAGTAAATGTGGTGGAAAATAGATCTTGACTTCTGATATTGACAGGGCTCTGCATTTTTGGAGTAATCCCTAGATGGTCATGCTGTGTGCTGCTAAAGTTAATATGAAGGAACCCCTGAACTATCAATGACATAATGGGACCAAATCGTGAAGTCATTTCACAGATACGCCAATGGCCGATACACACACAAAAGCATGTTGGGTACCATTATACAGTAAAGAAAGATTGACGAAGGCATTGCCATGGGTGCCTAGGAATCTCTGAAACAAAACGGTGAAAATATGCAGTGTTGGTGACTCTGTGCTCAGCCCGGACCTCTCAACCTTGCCGATGAGAACATGAACTCATTCAGCCCTCCTGGAAAACTGTGAGCTTACTTAAAAACTAAAACACATTCATGGGATGATCTAGCAATTCTATTTACGTGCTTGAATTCCAGAAAAATGAGAATTTTGTCTCTACAAAAGAGCACGTAAGCTGAGCATAGTGGCGTATACCTGTAATCCTAGCACTTGGAGGCTGAGGCAGGAGGATCACCATGAGTTTGAGGCTACGAAGTGAGTTCAAAGCCAGCCTGAACTGCACAGTGAGACCTTGTCTCAGAAAGACAAACAAAAACAAACAAAAAAGCAACAAAACAAAGCAAACAAAGAAGAACAAAGCAGGCATGATTGATTCCAGCAGTTCTATTTGTAATACAGTAAGTTCCCAATTTATTAATGAGTGTCCTTCTGGAAGAGCATTCATAAATCAGATTTTCTCATAAGTCCAACAAAGTAAGTCTTAGACACCTTTGACACAAATATGCAGTTTAAAGCATTAAGAAACCCAAGCACACACTGCACAGTAAGCGCACAGCAGCACAATTATGACAATATCCGGCAGACACATGAGCTACTTCCGGGATGTGTGCACATCTACAAATGTTGGTAATGTCAGGTCCATGCACGTCTGTGCAAGTGCCAGTGTCCAAGTGGCTGTAAACTTCCCAAATGTTCTTCAATGAAGTGAGTGTTTCAGAAAACTTGGGTTGACTGGCACCATGGAATCCTGCTCAACAACAAACGAACCAATCAGCTGACACAAGTGAAGATGCACACGGGCTCCCAGAGAGTGGGGAAGGCCAGTCTATAGGTCCACAGTGTGTGATTCTATCCTACGATGTCCCTGCAATGACAAGATGACAGATTGGAAAGATGGAGCAATGGCAGGACTTAGGGATAGCCAGGGAGAAGGGCAGCTGTAACAACAGACAGGAACTAGGACAAGGTGAGTAGGGCAGTTCTGTATTCTCACCATGGTAGCAAGAAAACCCTCTGAATTCTATGAGAGATGGTAGAGCAAGCGCGTGTTGCACTACTGTCAGTTTCCTGCTGTTGACATTGTAGTTCAAATCATGTAAGACCCGGGGAGTCTGCGTGGCTGAGACATGAGAACTCTGTGCTGCCTTTGAAACTATTTGTGGACCGATAGGTATTGTAAAATTTAAAAATGACATAATAAATACATAGAGGAAAAGCTTCTTAATCTTTTCAAAAACAGGAGGAAACAAAATTCTATACATAATTTCATGTTTTATTTTATGTGCAAAAGCAATAAATCAGAAAGACTGGGCAAATGAAAATTGATGATGAGTGAGTGACAGATGGATAGATGGATGGACGTGTGGGTGGGTGGGTGGATGGGTGGATGGACGTGTGGGTGGGTGGGTGGATGGGTGGATGGACGTGTGGGTGGGTGGGTGGGTGGGTGGATGGACGTGTGGGTGGGTGGGTGGATGGATGCATGGGTGGGTGGGTGGATGGATGGATAGATGAATGCATGGATGGATGTGTGGATGGATGGATGGGTGGATGGATAGATGGTTTCTAGGGGGTGTGATGAATTCACAATCCAGTGCTGGCATTATGGGTGCGACTGCTATACCTGCACTACAGCAGATGGCCTGGGTGTGCATAAGGAAGGGAGAGAGGCTGCCACTGCTGCTGCCTCCGCCGCTGCTGCTGCCTCCGCCGCTGCCTCTGCCGCCGCTGCCCCCGCCGCTGCTGGCTCTGCTGCTCTTGCTGTCTTGCTGTTTTCTGCTGCCATGATTTACTGCCCTCTGCCATGTGCCACTCTGCCTTGGAGCCAGCTGAATATGGACTGAAAGCTCCACAAAGTGTGAGCTACATAAACTCCCTTCCTTAATTTTGGGTGCTAGGTATTTTGCTCCAGCACCAAGAGGAAGGTTGGGAGCAAGGGTTTAGGACATTAGCTTTGCGGAGTGTATCCAGACTGCAGTGCGGTAGTTAATTGTGTCATTGTGGATAAGGAGCAGCTGGCGGACTGGCTCGGGTATGTCTCCATGATTAATGTACTCAAGACAGAAGCCCTGCCCTGCGTGGGTGCAGCCCTGACCAATAGGCTTCTATGCGTGATGGAATAAAAAGGGAAAGAAGTACCGCGTGCTTCTGCCCCTTGGAAGAGCTCCACTCTTTCCCACAGCCTTTGGGCTTTTAAATGCAGGCTTCCAATTCAGACTGCTCAGCCATCACTGCAGATCCCCCAGCTTCTGGACATGGGCGCACAGATCTCAGGGACGCAGCTGGGAGCTCCAAGCATTTGAATCTTGACCAGGTCCTCCAGCTGCCCAGCAAGCACACGGCCCTTCCGGGTTCCTCCACCCCTGACTGCTCTCCAGGCGGCCATGGGAAGCCTACCGCAGACTCCCATTTGTCCTGCCCCTCTGCTGAACCCTAATGGCACACATGGCAGTCACAGTTCCTGTGGTGGCAGGCACGTGGCCTGTCCCTTCCTTCACCAGAGATTCGTGTCCACCGATGCCAAAGCCACCCCTGGACTCTGAAAAGGGCGGAGGTGAATTTGCAGGGCATCTGCCCTTCCATACACACCACAGCCGGCGGGTTTCTCAGCTGGGACTCCCCAGACTGTCTGCCCAAGTTGTGACTTTAAAAAATGTAATTCTTTCTCCTTTTTTTTTTTTTAATTTTTTAAATTTATTATTTTTATTCTTGTTTCAGAACCTTTGTTTGTTTATTCACTCATTTTTATGGCCGGCTCAGCCCACCCCAAGGTCAGGGCTGGCGCAGCATGTGGTGCCGGGGATTGAACCGCAGTCCCTGAAACCGCCCAAGCTTCCCTAAGCAGGGGCTTTAGACCACTGAGCCATCCCGCCGGGCCCCTCTTTCTCCTTTCTGATGAAGTAAAATTAGCGCTCAGGGCTGCTGTCACATAACAGACAGCACCCGAGAGAAAGGCAGAGGAAGACAAAGCTACTCCTTAGCACTGCGGGCGGATCTGGGGACCACCGACAAGAGGGCCGGGTCAGGGTGGCGCCTGCGCCTCGGTAGGAGCTAACCCTATGCAGAAGAACCGTGAAAACTTAAGAAAAAAAATATTGTTGTTATCAAGGACATGTCATACTTGGGAATATATCCGTGCCACCGAAAGAGATATGGCATCTTTAAATTACGGGGAAGGGAGATAAGAAGCTGGAGCCCTGCCAAGGTAGAAGTTGTAAAACTGGATTGATTTTTGCTACAGCTTGCTAAGGGCTCCCCGGAGCTGGGATGCAATGTTCAAATATAATAATTGATAGCCCGAAAAAATATTTCTGATAAGTGTGCAGAGGTAAGGCAGAGCCCTGCCGGAGATGAAGTGAGCCTTTGTGCTCCGCAAAGCCGGGACCAAAGTGACCCAGATCCTGCTCCCTCTCTGATTAGAGCCCCTGCGCCCCTCCCGGTTCGGCCCCGCCTCCCTCCCTCCCTCTCTCCCTTCCTGCCGCTTCCTGCAGCTGTAGAGAAAATGGTCTTGGCCTTCAAATAGGGGCATTTGTTAAATGCTGTTGGGGAGAAGTAATTATCCAACAATCAGACCTGTAGGTGTGGGGGGAAATCGGCTTCGTTAATATTACCTTGGCGGTCCCCGGGGGTGGCGGGGTCCGTTAATCTGACCCCTTTTCAGGCTTGCTTCGGTGAGCTGACCACCCCAAGCTGCGAGTGTGTACGTCTAAATTGCTCGGGATTCAATTGAACACATTAAAATTTAAAAAGGATTTAACTGAAATTTTTCAATAGCTTCTGAGAGGGGGGATAATTTATTAGCTCAGAGTAAATTAAAATCTCAAGCAGGGGTAAAGACTCCGAAGATTGCTTTAATACATTTTATATGCTTTCAAAAGAAATGTTCTTTTAAATGGTCCAAAAATCAGCTAATTTTGTCCTATTTAGCAAATTACCTCCTAAGGCCACAATGTTGAAAAACTTAACAATTATTTTTAAAGCGAAAAATAGAGGAGTGGTGAAGAAACCCGGCCCCTTCCGAAGGAAACAGCCGAACCCTGAGTGGCCACGTCTTTTATATGTCGCAGTGCGGATCTCTTTTCTGCTTTCTGGATTCAAAAGTCGCCGACACATTTGCACCACCGTCTGCCAGGCCACACAGGGACTGCTTTTGCCCATGGTGAATGAAGGTACGAGGTGGCCAGGAAGTTAATGCAGGGCGTGGGAGGGCCGAGGTGGGCGCAGGTGAGAGTTTCTACCTGAGCTTCCCGGCCTGCGCGCCCGTGGAGCCAGCCGGGGGCTGCTCAGGCTCGCGGCCCAGGGCAGCGGTGAGGCGGCCTGCGTCCTGCTGGGCCACTTCTAGCTCGAGCTCTCTGCAGGAAAAGACATTCCCAGCCCAACTGAGCATGGGAGAGTCCTCTTTCTTTCTTTCTTTCTTTCTTTCTTTCTTTCTTTCTTTCTTTCTTTCTCTCTCTCTATTTCTTTTTTCCTTCCTTCCTTCCTTCCTTTTTCTTCTTCTTCCTCTTCCTCTCCCTCTTCTTCCTTTCTTCTTCTCCTTTTCTTCTTTCCTCTCTTTTTTGTTTCTTCCTCCCCTTCCCTCCCCCTCCCTCCCTCTCCTTTCCCTTCTCCAGCCCAGTGTGTACCTTGTCACTGAAATATATGTGTGTGTGTGTATTTATACATAATTTGAATCACTTACCTCCTCACCAGGATGCTATACTTGGCATCTACAAGCTAAAGGGGAAGAGTTTCATTTAGGCTGACAGTTTGTAGCTGTTCTGATTCATAGCCAGCTTGGGTCAAGGCAGGATGTCATGGCAGATGGGTCTCCAAGGGGACAAATTGTCCATGGCAGGGTGGGCAGGAGGCAGGAAACAGTCGAGGGAGAAGGGTGTACACACACACACACACACACACACACACACACACACACACACACTGTTCCAGGCCACGCCCAGTGACATGTCTCTTTCCATCAGGCTTCACTTCCCAGAATCATGCTCAGCTATAAACTCACCAGTGAAGAAATCCAGTATCATACACCCTGGATCAGCCACCTCTCCAAAACCCTACCTATGGGACATCTCGATACACATCATAACACACGTGCACATACACGTGTGTACGTGTGCACACACACAGCCATCTGAGTAAGGGCATGTCAGAGTTAATACAGAGAAAATGAAATAAAGGATAATAAACACGAATCAGCCACCACGAGAAGCTGGCTCCTGGTGGCTAACAGTCGCCTGAGCGCTTTGGCTCTGTTCTAAGAGCACGTGACCTGGAGCTCCATGAGGAGACCCTGAAGACATGTGTCCCACAGCCTTATCTCTGGAGTCCTCGTGCCTAACGAGGGCCTTCTCCAGGGTAGAGCCTAAATTTTGGGCCCTGTACCACGCAGTGGGAGCTCAAAGGATCTCAGGACTAACGGCTGGGGAGTTTTTCAGCTGGTGGACTCGAAGGATGTATGAAACTCTGCATCTGTAGAAGGAAATGGAAGAAGCTATAAAGATTTTAACCTTGGAAATCTTAAAGCTTTGACAACCCAGAATATAATATTGGTCCAAATTGTCCCATTCTCCTTGAATGTTAGAGGTTTACTTATATTGGGCAGGGAATAAACTTGGGTTCTTGGTCTGTATTATTCTGGTGTTTTCTAGTTTGCTAATCTTTTTAATTTCTCTACTTCATTAATTTTGTTTTCCTGTGTAACTAGATTGAACAGTGAGCCCATTGACATTTTATTGTCCTGACTGGCTTATTTGGTTTATCTAGACTCTGCTTTTTTATTTTCAGTGTTTGGATCATTGTTCTTTCTTTGATTTTACTAGTCCCATAGCAGTCCTTGGTACCACCCCCTGTCTGTTGGCAGAGTCGGAACTTGAGCTTGGCAGGTCCCCCTGATTCCTTTGGAAATGACTCAAGTGCCAGCAATGATACCCGCTGCAAGGAGGAGGCATAGCCAACCACCAAATCCTCACAGTGCAGCTCTCGGGTTTTGGAAATGTGGAGAAATGGAAATGTTTTTCTGGGGCTGAGGAGATAGCTCTGTGGCACAAGTGCCTGCCTGGCAAGTGCAAGGTCATAAGTTCGAACCCTGGTCCCTCCAAAACAAAAACAAAACCAAAAACAAAACCAACCAAACCACAAAAATCGTTTTTCTGTTTTCTTTAGAAAATAGATAAGGCCTCTACTTCCACAGGCATTTGGAGCGGGAAACCTGGCGCTGCACCCCCTGGCATGTGAGTGAGCACCTGGTGTGGCAGGCTACAGCCCCTCCGCTCTCTCCCAGGAGAAAGAGACTCTTAGCTCAGGCTCTGTCTCCTGTCCCTGTGCTGTCATGAGCGAGTACTTTGAATATTTTTAAACTTTGTCAGAGTATGTACATATTTTTATGGTTAATATGTCAGTTTAAATTCATTTATATTTACATATTTACCTACTTTAAAATCATCTGCCTTTCTTGCTACCCACTTTTTCCCACTCGAATTTCTTTTAAGTGTGTTCTTTAACATTTCTGATGTGAGGAACGGTGAATGCTGAGCTCTGTAAATATTGGCCGGAGACATCCCCACTCGCTGCGTCTTCTAAATCCTGGCTGGCTGTGTATAGGTCGGGAAGCCACTCTCTTTTCTTGTGGCCTCTGTCACAGGAAGCCAGAGGCTTACCACCAGGGATACCAGGTCCCCTCTGTGATTTGTCTTCCTTGTTCTTTCTTTTCTTTTTGGTGGGACCAGGGATCGAACTCAGGACCTCGCACTTGCCAGGCAAGCACTCATGCCACTGGGCTATCGCCCCAGCTCTCTTTCTGTGATTTTTAGTGTTCGCTTCATTTTCACATTTCCTAAGTTTAGTCTGGTGAGTCTAGGTGTGAATTTATTTTTGTTTGCCTGAGAAATGCAGTGCTTCTCTAATCTGAGTCCTCACGTCTTTCTTCAATTTTCAAAAATTACCAATTATTTTCTCTTCAAGATGCATCTGAGTGTTTATAAGGTGGACAGTTTTGTAAATGAATGCTTTCCTCATCTGTTCTTTTGTCCACTGTAATTTCCCCAACTTTGTTTTCCAGTTCATTAATTCTTTCATCAGCAGTGTCTGATTGCTTTTTAATTTATGTAACATTTTAAACCCAATAATGACTATAATTTCACCGTGGCTGATTGTGGCAGTTGAAGTGGAGCATGAACTTGGTTGGCTTTGGGGTTCCCCCGGGCAGGTGGGTCGGTGGGGCGTGCCTCTGCATGTGTCTGTGTGGATCACGGAAGTGCCGACTGAGTGCTCCAGGTCATTCCCAACTCTCTCTTCAGAGCTGTTTTACTTCTCCTCTTCCCAGAACCTGTGGACTAAGCGGCTTTGTTCTGCCATGCCCTTGTGCCATGATTTCTCAGTCCTAAAACTAGTTGGCCATGGACTGAATTACGGCACGGGCTGATTTAGGCCTCTTCTCTTTCAAGTCACTGGAGTCAGGTTTTCACATTGTGGCCCGCCAGTAAAATATGACTAATACAGCAAAGAGAGCAAGCACCGGAGCCACAACCAGCACAGCCACAGGGGCGGAGCTATCCAGACCCGCTGCACGTGACCTTAGCCCAAGGCGGAGAAGACTTCCCTCTGGAAGCAGGCATCACTGCCGCGAGCTCTGGACGTGACACTGGGAGCCGTAAGCCTGAAGCTTTCCTTGTTGCATTTTGGCCTTGCTTCCATCTCATTCTTTCACATTCCCCTATTCTCCTTGGGACATGGGAATGTTACTCTGCTGTGGTGCACCTTTGGGTTATATAACTTGTGTTTTATTTTTAGAGAGTTTTAGTTGAGAGGTTGCGTTGATTCTGTTTTTCTGATGTGTTTGGGTGTCCCGTTGGCAAGGGGCTGGACGTGGTGGTTAGGAGGAGGGCCAGCTTGACTGGCTCTGGGACCCACCAGGAGAGAGGAGGAGTGCACTTCTGGCTTGTCTGAGTAGGACACGAAGCTGTGATCTGGAGTTCTGGTCTGGCCTTCTGTTTTCTCTGATGCCTCCTTGTTCTGATTCCAGGTCACTGAGACTTTTCTCCACATGTTTCTTCTTCAGATCCACTAGACCATGGACTGAACCTCTGAACTGTGAGGCAAGGTGATCTCTTTTTCTTTAAATCCTGTCACAGAGATGGGGAAAGAATGAGTGCATTCCTCATCTCGTTTTAGATTTCGAGTATTTGGCACCATTGAAATGCATTATGACTCGAAGTTTCTCATCTGCCATGAAGTTGGGAGTGATGGCTCCGACGAGGAAATGGTATGATTTTAAACAGATGAGTGACATAGTTGCTGGTATTTTTTTAATGGCACAAAATGCACGTCCCCATGCATATCTTGCACTTAACCATGCCGGTGCTGTGCGGAGCACTTGCTACAATATCCTCTCCTCACCACGAGAAGGGGGCACTGCCACAAACTCCTCACATAAACATTTTGCTGATGAGACTAAATTCAAAGGTAAGTTCTCTACAGTAATCAGATCAAGACGCCTTGCAGTAGCATTTAAATTTAATTACTTTATAAGTTTTTCCAATATATTTTAGTACAGGGTCTATAGAGTCTACAGGGTCTCACTACGTACATAGGACACATAGTGAGTGATTCTCCTGTTTTCAGCCTCTCAAGCGCTGGGACCACAGACACACACCAACACCACCATGCCCAGTCTTAATTGCTAATCTGAGTGTGCCCTGGGCGTGGGGCTGGCATGGCATGCCAGGGATCAAACCCTAGCCACTGTGCCCACTGTGATCTGCTTAAGCTATCTTGCTGGCCCTGAACTACCTTTTTTTTTTTTTTTTTTCCCAAAGTCTGCTGTGTAGATACAGTGGTAGAAATTAACATTTATTGAATGCATATTACATCTAGGCTACTTCCTATACAAACCATATAAATTAATTAGCTTACATCGTCTAAAAATGCTCCCCAAGTCAGCTATTACTTTTGGCTCCAACTTGAGTGCTAAAATAAACCCAAAGCAAGCCATGGCTTTGAGGCACACAGGTGGTAGACAGTGGATTTTAGACCCAAACCCCAGGCAGTCAGGCTTGAGAGCTCGTGCTCAGAAATTCCTGGTGCTGGGAAAGAATGCAAGACCACGGAGCTGCAGCTGTGGTGGCCCAGGAAGGGCAGCAGGGTGGAGCTGAAATGGTGGCTCCAACAGCACCATCTGGCCTGGTGTGGGCCTGGCCTAGGAGCCTGTGGGCCGAGGAAAGCCTGGGAACCCTCAGCATTGCCCCTGCCTGCTGCCTGCCGTGTAGTCCAGTGCTTCTACTCCAAGTGCCAAGCGGTACGTGAAGAAGCACTCTTTTGGAGATGATGCTTTGTTCTTCACAAAGAAAATACGAGACTGAGCGCTGCGTCCGATCCAGCTATCATTCTGACAATGTTCACTCCAAGATGTTCCGGTTCAATAACTAAGCGACAGCCATGTCGGCTTTTGCCAGTGCAGTGTCCTATAGAGCAGCCTCAGTCCTCAGCGATGAGGAAATGGTCGCATTCGGCATTCTTCCGGGACAAGGCAGCTCGGGGCTCCTTGGCCTGACGTGGCCTGGGTCTCTTCATTACCCGCTTTTCAGGGCTGCCCAAGGAAGGGCAAGCTTTGCAGGCTCATATCGGAAACCCGCCCCCTGGAGGCCGGGCATGTCCCAGGCCTTCCGCCCATTGTGCTTTTCAGGTCAAGAGAGCGTCCTTCCCAGCCACCAGGACCTCGCCAAGGCTGCGCTTCCCAGAGGGTGATGGATTTGTGGCCATCCGGAGAATCGCTGCCGCAGGACTCCTCCCCCAGCCCAGAGCCATACATTTGCCAGACAGGTGGCCTGTGCTGGAAGTCCTCTGGGGACGTGGACGAGACAAAAGCTAAGTGGCCCACATGGGCACTGAACCCCTAACCTCCGCCTCATTAGCACAGATCTCCGACCATCTGAGCTTGCCCGTCGCAGACTAATGATGTGTGCAGAGGCGCGGCCGCATCAATCATGCTCTCCTAAGCAAAGCTCGCTTCTCAGGGAGGAAGGCAAGGCCCGGAGCTGATCAAGGGGGGATGCGAAGCTGCCCAGTGGGGGCTGGCGCGCTTCTCCCACAGCCATTTGGCCACCCTCGCCAGGTCCTAAAGGGTTGGGAAGGCACCTAGGGCTTGCTTTCTACTCACTCACAGTTCTGACCGCTTCCCCTCCTTCTCCTGGTTCTCTGGCCAGCACAGATGCAATCACTGGTGATGTCTGGGCCTCAAAAGAGCTTTCAGTCCCTGAAAAGCATAGGTGAAAACATTGCGTGTGTATACGCCAGAGCGTATTTTTCCCCATGTGGAGAACGCTCAGTTTTCTTTAGACATCAGAGTCGCCTGTGACCTGCTGCCTGAGATCTGAGGCCTTATATCAATAACAAACTAAAGGGAAAGGGAGCCAAATACTTTGCCATAAGAAGTCATCGCTCTTGTTATTTTCAGCTGTCGTCTGAAGAGAAGATTGATGTCAAACTTTTCAGGAGCTGAGCATGGAGACTGAAGGTATCCGCACATCTGCAGAAGCAACTTCGTCACTACAGAAAGCCCGGATGGTGTCTCTGACTGGCCGCTGTGTGTTGGGGCGGATGCTCGGCGTGCAGTTCCCCAGCACCTCAGCAGAGATCCTGCCTGGCGTACTGAAAGTGGCCCCTGACCTCAGACCGCAAGGTCCTACACCAAGGCAGGATGAGTGGGGAATCGTCACCATTCTCCACTTTCCTCTGCTGGGCGCTGTGGTGCTCAGTCTCTCCGGAGCCTCGGGAGGGGTGGGATTTTTAAAGAGCCTGGCAGCAGAGTCAAGTGAGACTCTGAGCTCAGAGCAGGGGTGGAGGGCCTGGGGACGCGAACCGGTTGTCCCAGCTGCTGAGCGAGGCCGGGAGCTGCTGTAGAGAAGGAATTCAAGGCTGTTCTGGGCTATGCAACGAGGCCTGGACTCAGGACGAAAACCAACACCACACAGAACCTTTGTTTGTTTATTCAGTCATTTTTATGGCCGGCTCAGCCCGCCCTGAGGGCACAGCTGGTGTAGCATGTGTTGCCAGGGATCGAACCGCGGTCCCTGAAGCCGCCCAAGCTTTCCCAAGCAGGCGCTTTAGACCACTGAGCCATCCCACCGTGCCCCCCAACACCACACAGAAAACAAGTGGAAACAGACTAAGGTGGCAATTGGGCCTGGAAGGTGGGCGCCTCCTTCTCTCTGTCACCTGGCTGGGCTTAGGCAGTGGCCCTAAAGACAGCCCTGTGTCTCCCTCCCAGTCCTACCTCTGAGGCAAGAAGAGGTCCCTGACTCCCAGTGTGAACTGACCTTGCCCACTGCAAGCTCTGGTTCCCAGGCAGGGGCCAGGAAACTGGGCCTCAGCACCTTCCTACCGGCAGGTTCCATAAATAAAATTTTAATGGAATGCAGTGACTCTCTTTTCCTGTCACCAATAATGCATTTGCTTCCCAGTCCTGGACGTGCGTGCTGGGACACCGGCATGCAACGTACCCAGAGCTGGCCCAGTGCAAAGCAAGACTACAGCGCTTGTTTCTCCTGAGATGTTAAGCCCAAGCCTGACT
>PVJA010002788.1:0-102333 GCA_004027025.1 Myocastor coypus | reverse complement strand
AATATGTCAACTTTCAAAGAAAAAAAGGGGGAAAAGAAAAAAAAAAAAGTAATGTGGATTTAGAAAGGTTAATGTTTAGTTGTTTGATCAATCTTATATACCTATATGTATTAATCTAAACTGATCCGATGATGAAAATATGTAATATAACCATTGTTAAATTTAAACAATAAAAGAATTGAAAAAAAAAAAAAAGACATAGCAAATGGAAGCGCGGGAATGCCTTCATACCCTGTGGTGCCTTGGAGTCGGTTCTGAGTAGTGGAAATTGCCCAGGATTGGGAGCCAGAAAACCCAGCTGTAAGCCTTGCTCTGCCTCTGGTTCGCTCTGTGACCCTTGGGACCCTGGAGGAGCCAAGGGATCGAAGTTCACTGAGCCCGGAGTTGGGCTCCCTAGAATGGTAACTGAAATAGGCCCAGAGATATTCCCTGCGCGCCTCTGCGTCTGGTAGTTGGAGCCCTCGGAGGGGCTGCTCTTCCGGAGCCTTGTCTTTGTGCCTGACGCACGTGTACCTTCTACAGGGATGCGTGCCTACCCCAGTCGGAGCACTGGCCGAAGGGTTTGGTTGCACTTACACTGTTCTGGCCTGGGTCTGCCATCTCGCCCTCACACGTCACCAGCACCTCTACATCAGGGTCCTCAAAGACGCAGCGATGTTTGGGTCCGTCGCGCTGCCCTTTGCCATCCTTGCTTCAGCGGATGAGTGGGTCGGGAAAGCCGAAATACGGCAAGTCAGCTTGGCTGCGCCGCCCTCGATCAGAACCGCGTCCTTCAGCGGCTCCAGCACCCGCGGCGGCCCCTTTTCTTGTAGCTCCTTCGGGGACCTATGCGCAGGCGGGGCTCAGAGCTCTGAGACACGCTCCTGCAGGCCTGCAGCCCAGTCTGGCCGCACACCATTTCCTGCCGAGGAAGTGGGGGCTGCCCTGAACTGTTACCATGATAAAATGCCAGTCGCTCTTCTTCACCTGAGTAATGCTCCTCGTTCGTGCTACTGTGCTTGGTGTCCCCGCCCCCTTTCCAAATGCAGGAATGTGCTTTCTTCAGCTCCACTTCCTTTCCAGGTCTACTGGGGTCCTGTTCACCTGTAGCCCGGTAAGAGGCCTGGATAGGAATGGCTGCGCTCAGAACCTGGGGGTTGTTGATATCCAGGTTACATCTTGGAGGTGGGGCTGCAGAGTTTTCAGCGGGAGTTGCTTTGGACGCCTGGGGAGTGGAGAGCAAATATGGGGTTCAGGCAGAGAGGGAGGCTTCTGCCCTTCAGCCCTTTCCCTGCCTGACCTTGGGTGGGAATGCCTGAGGCTTCTCTGAGGAAAAAAACCTCACCCTGCAGGGACTGCCTTAAGGCTTTAGGTCCACTGCTTAGGTCACCACAGAGCCATTCTAGATACACAGTAGAAGCACAGGTGGAAAATCTGGCACAGACCCTGGTTTTATACATCACTAGTATCCTTTCCTTGTTTAGTGTGGTTGCCTCCCTGTCTCCTGGAATCCCTCCTGGTCCAAGTGGGCCCCTTATATAGCCGAGGATGCCTGGACCAACTTGGTTCAGCCACTGGGATAAACCCAAGGGGGTAGAGACCCCGAGCAGCTCTGGGTATGCTGTGTGTCCCACACCTGGACAGCTGGATGCAGCCCTTTGTCCTGGAGGGCATGGGGGGCATCCTTCCTACTTCTGGGAGGACCAGGCACAGCCTGCACCCTGCCAGAGACTCAGCTTAGTGCTACAGCAGCTTTGCATGTAGGTCAGGCCCTGTGCAGGCAGGCAGAGGTGCCCTTCCTTAGTCGGTGTAGGTTAAGAGGGTACAGGTGTCCCAGTATGAGGCCAGAGTAGCCTTGGAATTCATGATCCATACAGGTAATCCTGGAAGGGTCAGTGCCTATCACCAGTTCAGAAGTTACTCTTCCCTTCTACCCACACTTACCCCAGGGGTCTATGGGTGCCATTTCTGCACTGTGCCTCCTGGTGGCAAACTGAGGTAACCCAAGAAAGGCTGGGAGAGATTTTGAGAGCAACAGCCCTTCCAGTGCCAAGCCCCTCCACACTGTCTTCCTTTGATGTGACAGGGTACAGTCTGGCGTATCTGAACAGTCCCTGGAGATTAGTACTACTCCTGACTCCCTAACCCTTGATCTGCCAAGCCCCTTTGGGACAAAAACTAGGGCATAGGGACATCTGATGACCTGGGATGTAGGGGTACCCAGGACACCAGTAGGAATGTTGCTTCCATACACCATGGTGTAGGGTAAGTACTGTCACCTTCCATACACCCAGGTGTGGAGTACTGTCACCTTTTGATTGGAGCAGTTTTGACACAGCTCTGCTAACATAAATTACCTTTGCTTCTCTGGATTTGGAATAAGCAGTTCACATGCCATTTCCAATGGAGATGGGAAGGCAGCTCCAGATCAGAGGAGGGACAGGAGAGAGGAATTTTAGCATTTATCAAGATATGAGTTCAGGCACCTCATTTTTATGTGAAAACATTTGCAGTGTGTCGGGGATTAGAGATTCTTGCAGGCAAACTGTATATCTTCATCCCTAAAATGACAAGTGGGCAAGGTGTCTCCCTCATCCCTTCCAGCTGGCTTTAACATCCTGTTATTTTATGATGATGGGCTTGCCTGTTGCCTGAGGTCCTGGGAAGCCGGAGAGGCTGGGTGGAGCTGGGCAGAGGGCTGCTGGAGCTGAAGCCAGTAGGCCTTACACTCAGTTGGCAACACACTGGTGCCAACTCTCCGTGCTTGTGGTTGGAAGATTTGTTCCTTTCTGTTTGCTGAGAACAGTTTGCTAGGTAGTCAGGAACTATCCTTTGCACACAATGAGTCTGACTTCCTCTTTTTCTTTAGTGTCAGGGCAGACCAGCTAATTCTAGGACCCAGTGTCCATTGTGTAGCCGGAGCCAGGTGCTTGAGCACCTAGCAGACCTTTTAATTTGCCCAGGGGACAAGAAGACCTAGGCTGAAATGCCCCTCCATCCCAGGAAAATAGCATGGCCAGCCAGAGCACCCCCAGCTATGGGTTCTGATCTACACTGTGCCCCCAAGAGCCCCAGGCTAGGTTATCTCCAGGTTTCTTGTGCAGCTCTTCACTCTGCCTCCTCTCAAGATGAAACTTATCTTCCTTGGGGTGGAAGCTGAGCCAGGTTTGGGGTGCAATTTGGTCCATGCCAGAGCCCAGCAGCCCCTAAGATGCAAAGAAGAAGTGTGTGAACAGAGACAAGGCTCTGACTAGAGGATATTAGCAGGGACCCAATGGGTCAGTCAGTATTTCAGAAACTTTGGGGCAAGGGGCCAGAAAGATAGCTCAGTGGTGGCAAGAGCAAGGCTCTGAGTTCAATCCCTGGTATCAGGAAAGGAAAAAGGGGGCCCGGCAGGATGGCTCAGTGGTCTGAAGCGCCTGCTTAGGAAAGCTTAGGCGGCTGCAGGGACCGCGGTTCGATCCCCGGCACCACATGCTGCGCCAGCCCTGCCCTCAGGGCCGGCTGAGCTGGCCATAAAAATAAACAAACAGGGGCTAGGGAGACAGCTCCGTGGCACAAGTGCTTTCCCGGCAAGGGCAAGGTTGTGTGAACCCCAGTCCAAAAAATAAATAAATAGGGGCTGGGGAGATAGCTCCGAGGCACAAGTGCCTGCTGGGCAAGTGCAAGGTCGTGAGTTTGAACCCTGCAGGGTCCCACAAAAAAAATAATAAAATAAATAAATAAACAAACAAACAAACAAAGTTCTGAAACAAGAAAAAAATAATAGTAATAAAATAAAATAAAATTCTTTAAAAAAAGGAAAGGAAAAAGGAGGAGGAGAAGAAGGAGAGGAAGAGGAAGAGGAAGAGGGAGAAGGAGAAGGAGAAGAAGAAGCCGCAGAAGCAGAAAAAAACTTTGGGGCCAGAAGCAAACTACAGCCCTTCTGAGAATAAGGAGGGATGAGGGTTCCCAAGAGCCAAGGGAAGGCTGGGAAAATCCCAATGAGCTAGTCAGTACATCCTCAGATATGTCTTCACTGGTCCAGAGGATGTCACTAAATGTCCCAGTTCCATCCCAGGAATCACTCCCTGCCCTCAGCCCTCCTCAGAGACCACACATATGTTCTGCTGCTTGCCGGTTTTATTTTCCTTGTGACAGACAGGCAGAGCTGCACAGACAGCTGGATGGCTGGGGGAGAGGGGGGTTGTCAGGACAACATGGGTTATAGGGATTGGATGGAAGGGAAAACTTCATAAAAGGAAATAAATAAATAAATATGAATAGGACAAAAAGGGCAAAGGCCATGGAAGGGTGGTGGGGACATCCCTGGGCCACCATGGAGTGCCCAGAGCTGCATCCACTGGCACAGGAGGGAAGATCCAGCCTGGGTTTCTACTCGCTGAGTCTGAGTTTCTGTTCCTCCCAGCGGTCCTGCTGGCCCCCGGCCCACTACTCCCCCGTGACTGGTGACCACTGTCCTCTCCTACCTACTTACTGCCCTCGCTCACATCCTGGCGCCCTCCCTGGCACTGCCTCTGTGCCCTGGCCCTGCCTCACTGATACATTCCCAGCCCAGGGCCGTGACACCCTGAGCTCCTCCTCTTTCTCCTCTCGAGTCATTCACCCTCCTAGATTCCCCTGAGATGCACTGTCCCCCACCCCAGAGCCTTCGTAAAGTCTCCCATCCCTATCCCTTGGCGACTTTTCCTTCCTCTTCACTTCCCCCGTTCCCTTGTTACCCCTCTTCCTGTTTCCACCCCTGCCCTTCTTAGCCAAGGGTCTTCTGCTCTGGCCAGGGGTGGCATCAGGCCAAAGGCGCTGGGCCTCTGTCCCCTTAGGTCCATGAGGTAATAGCCTGGCCAGATGCTGCTGGTGGTATCCGAAGCCCCAAGCCCAGCTGGCTCAGTGTGGGCCCTGGAATGTCCCTCGGCCTCAGTGGGAACTGGGAGTCAGCCCGCAGCAGCCAGGTGTGGTCCGGGCCGCTAGGGGCCTCCAGGGTAGGAGCGGAGCAGCACCTTGTGGCGGGTGGCAGCTTCAGCCCGGCGCCGCCGCTGCTCGCCTAGGAACTCCTTGAGCCGGTTGGTAGTAAAGGTGAGCGTCTGGCGGCGCAGCTTCATCAGGTAGGCATCCTGCAGCCATGGGTGGGCCAGGCAGTCCTGCAGGGAGGGCCGGCTCCTGCCAGGCCAGGCCAGGGGCAGTGAGCCAGGACAGATGATTCCTGGAGCCTGGAGGCTCTGTCCTCCCCGGGAGCCACCACTGGATCCTGTATCACACACACCACTGTGTGTGTGACTGGGTAACTATGGGGATTATAGATATGTACTACTGTGCCGAGTATGATGGGCTTTGAATGGTAGGCCACACCATCATTCACCTGAAGTGGCAGAGGAAGGTTTTCAGGTCTTTAGCCAGGTGGGGCCTGGCAGGTAATGTTGGGGGTTGGCAGGTGGTGCCCCACTCACCAGGGATGCACTGAGAGGATCTTTCTCAAGAAGAGGGTGGCACTCTGGGATGTGTTGGGGTACAGCTGGAAGGCATCAAACCGGCCCCCTACAATCCGAGCCTCTGTTTCTTGGGGATCTGGCTCATAGAATGGAGAGTGTCCGCTAAGCCTATGATAGAAGACAATTCAATTGACACGGTCCCAGCTGCATCGCTCAGGGGTTCTCTGCCTTAAGTGTGGACTAAGGAGCAGCTCCCAGGCCTATGGGACTCCAGTGCTTAGGGACAGTGTCACCAGCATGCACCTGGTGTGTGCTGGGGAAGCAGGGCAGGGTGCAACAGGAGCTGGGAGAGGGCTGGAGCAGGCCCGGGAGTACTTACATGATGTAGGTGAGCACACCTGCTCCCCAGATGTCTGTAGCAGAGCCAATGGGTTCTCCCTTCACCATCTCAGGAGCTGAGGAGAAGACAGAGGCCAAGCTGACCCAGTGACAGAGGAACAGGGAGAGTGGAAGTGCCTGGAGGGCAGGGACAATGCTCAGGTCACTGGACCATGATTACTGCTAGAGCAGCAGGCCTTGGAGGTCGTTGGGCAGGCCAAGAGTGGCTCTCAAGAGGGATGTAGGCTGCCTGAGGAATAAGCCCCAGAAGTGAATGAGAGCATCCCTGCAGCTCCAGAGGAGCTGAGCAGCAGGGTTACCAGCTCCCTTGGACCAGCCCCAAGGTAGGACACTCTTTCACAAAGAGTGTGGCCAATACCAAGGCTAAGAGCCTTGGAAACCAGCCTAACTGGGAACAACCCCAGGCCTGCCCCTGTTCCCCTGGGTCCCTGGGCAACATACTAAACCTGCCTGACTCCCCACTGTCTCACCTGGAAAGTGTGGCTTATAAAATAACTCCAAGGGACAGAGATGATAAGCATCAAATATGTAGCAGCTGGTTTTGCTTATGGATATAAAACAATAATTGATTATCCTGTCTTTTTAGCATTCATACATTCCACCTCTATCATTTGTAAATGTCTAATTGGACAAATACTGAACTTAAGTATACCTATTCCAAAATCTATAGAAAGGGGAACATGTGATGCCAAATTGCAGTCTTACGTGACGATCCACTAGGGAAAATCCACGTAAAGGGCTTGCTGCTTGTCTGCAGTAAGCGCACGGTATGTGGCACCTCGTAGGAGAGATGGGGTGAGCTTTGAGGCTGCCTCTTTGACAGTGCCCCAATGCCAGCCCTTGGTTGGCAGCTGGTCCCCTTACCCATGAACTCCAGGGTGCCTGTGCGGTGGCCGAGCGGCCGCAGGGCCTGGGGGTTGTAGGGTTGAGCACTGCCAAAGTCCACGATCTTGAGGGCATTGTCAGGGCCCAGAAGCAAGTTGTCTGGCTTGATGTCCAGGTGTAGCACACAGCGGCCGTGGAGATAGTCCAGGCCCTGTAGCAGCTGCACCACGTAAGTGGCCACATCATCTTCTGAATACCGGAATCTGGGGGATAGCAGGGGTTGCAAGTGATGGCCCAGCCCGGCCTCCACTCTTCTCCCTGCAGCCCTGGATTGTCCAGCTACCTGTCACTGAGCCCACACAGGAGCTCCCGGTTGCCACAGCTCTCCGTGATGAGCACGAGGTACCGAGGGGTGATGTAGGCCTCATGTAGGGACATGAGCCGCTCATGGTGCAGCGACCGCAGCACTTCATATTCCTGCAGGACCTGCCGCTTGCCCTCAGCGGCATAGGGCACAATCTTGGCCACAAATGTTCGGCCAGTGGCATTCTCCCGGCATGCTCGCACGACACCAAAGCGGCCCCTAAGTGTATAGGGAGACGCCACAGGCTCAGGGGGGGGACATTTTTGTCTTGAGGACTAAAGGAACCCAGAGGACAAGCATGCAGTGGCTCTCTTGTGGGCTGCAGAATTCAGTTTTAGGAACCAAGGTTCCAGTTCCAGCTCTGCACGCACTAGCTGTCTACCTCAGGCAAATCGCATAACCTCCTGGCCTCAATTTTTCCATCTGAGAAATGGATGATAATAAGGCAGTGTCTCCCTTTCAGATTAGAGATAGCACAGGGCTAGCAAGTTTGGCGTAGTCCTTGGCCTGTCTGAACTCTATCATTCTAAGGTCCTGTGTGTCTACCTCCCCCAACCTGGCCAGGACAGCCTGCTCTGTGCTTGAATCCCAAATCTCTCACCCTTTCCACATTCCACCCCACCGCCTTCTTCCCAGCCCTGCTTGCCTGGCCTTCTCCTCCAGAAAGGTGTAGGGTTTCTGAGGGAGGCCCTGCCGGAGAGTGGAGCCCTCTGGCACAGGGGAACTGACCATTTCCTTGGCTGGACTGAGGCTCCGCACTATGACCTTGGTGGGCTCAGGAGGGGGCTCAGGGGCTGGGGGCTCGGGAGCTGGGGGTGCAGACATGAAGGAAGTTACCATATACAGGGAGGTAGAGAAAGGTGCTGGTTTCACTTCTGGAGGGGTGGAGGCTTGGGTTGGGGTGCCAGTGTCAGAGGCAACCTGGGCACTGGGTGGGGCGGGCTCTACTTGCCGAGCAGCCTGCAGACCTCTGTGCTTTCGTGGGGGGGTTTGGGGTGCTGGACCTACAGCCTTAAGTGAGGACAAGACCTGGCTAGAGGGTGCAGGGGGAGGGGCAGGAGCAGCTGGCTGAGGGGCTGGAGGGGCAGGAACTGGGGTGGAAGCCAGTGAGGTAGGAGAGTCAGGTGGGGCCCTGGCTGGCCCTGAGGTAACAGGGGCATCTTTGTAAGCAGCAGATGGCCGGGCTGAAGAATCTAAGGAGAGAAAATAACCACTGTGTACCCTGAAGGCAAAGCTGTGATGGTCTTGGGGATCCCCTCCCATTTCTGCCACCCTCACCTCCTGACCACTGACCTTGGATGCCCCTGACGAGGACCTTCTCAGAAGGGTTGCTGAAGGGCCCCTGCCCAGCACGGTTGACACATGCCACACGGAACCTCACAGTCACACCAACTGGCAGGTGTGTCACATTGTAGTAACAGTCAGGGATGCCTGAGCTCACTGGATGCCAGGCAGACTCCCCTGTGGGCAGTATGGGTTGGGGGCTGAGGACACAGAGGCGTGACCCAAGCTCCTGTGGCTATGAGAAGCCCAGCTAAGGGATCTCTGTCCAGAGGACCCTTGCCTTCTCAGGTTCCATGCACGACACTTGCCACCACCTCCAGCACCCTGCCCTGCTCCTCACCATCCACCCGCCGCTCCAGTGTGTATGTGCAAGGTGCCCGGCCGTCTCCTGGCTTCCATAACACCAGTGCGGTGTCCTGGTAGGTCTGGGGCACCTCAGGAGGAGCTAGCTTTGCTGGGACACCTGGCAAAGAGGAAAAGAGGCACAGTGATGGCTTGGTTAAGGACCCACTGAGCCCTGCCCCACCATCTCCATCTGTACCCCCCTGGGCCCCCTCCCACACTCACGGGCCACAGCCACGGTACAGGAGCTCGTGATGCTGCCTAGGACGTTGGTGGCTGAGCATTCATAGAGCCCTGCATGCCGCTTGCCTGCCCGGGGGATACTCAGCAGCTGCCGTCCATCTTTGCAGGACACGATGACCACAGAGGGCTCTGACCGCAGGGACTGCTTGTCTGGGCACAAGGAGAAGCCATCGAGGCTATGGAGTGAGCCCCACATGCCTAGGCACCCATCTGTCTCACACCCCAAGTCCTGCACCTGGGACCCTGGCCAGCCCCTCCTTGGTAGAAGACATCGTCTTACCTTTCATCCAGGAGATTCGAGGCGCAGGGCAGGCTGCAGGTAGGCAAAGCAGGGTGGCTGCCTCCCCCTCCAACAGCACCTGGTCCTTGAGTTTGATGTGGAAGACTGGGGGAAAGTCTGGAGAGAGAACAAAGATGGCCACCTGTGTGGGGGCACTGGCCACACCCTGCCAAGGGAGGGGCATGTATGGGTGTTGGCAAGTTGCCCTTGCAGGAAGCAGAGTGTGACCGCTTTTTTCAGCCAGAGGTGGGGGAGCAGAACCTCACATTATGCCTTTCAGAATTTTCTCCGGGGCTAGCATCACTTTCCCGGGGTTCTCAGCATGTATAGAAGTATTTGTTCCTTACACTGATTATTGAAGATGTTTAGTATCTAACTCAAGTTAATAAATCATGTGGGGCAGGTTCTGCAAGTGCTTTATGAGGATTTGTTAAAATAAAAACAAATACTATAATACATTCATATTCTGCAGTCCCTACTTCCTGTGGGCTACCACAGGACAAGAGAGAAGGGAAAGGAGAAGAAAGCCAAGAGCGGCTCCCAGCCCTAGAAGTGTGCCCTGTTCCCTACAGTCTTTCCACCTGGGGTTCAGGGGAGGTTCCCAGACTCTCCATTTACTCTTCAGATCACTAAGTGGGGAAGCTTTTGACAGAGCAAGAAACAGTATCTATATGACCTTGGGTAAGTCATTTCTCCAGTGAGAAACTCCACTGCTCTTTCTCTAAATTGAAGAAAATAATAATAGCAAGTACAAGGGCTTGCTGTGAGAGTAAGTGCTTAGCATGTGTTGGGCATGAAGTAAGTTCTCATAAACATCAGCTCTTTTGTGACGTTACAAATGTCCCAGTCATATGCCCAGCAGAGAAGCCAGGAGCAGAACCTGGAAAAAGGCTGCTTCAACCAAACAGAGAAGCCATGGGCTGGCAGCCTGGCTTATGGAAGGGCTGCTGCCAAGATGTGCTCCAGTGAAGCTGGCCTGTGGCTCCTTAATGCCAGGGGGAATTCAAGTTCATGATCCCTGGAAGGCACCATTAGAGAAGTTCCAATCTGGTCTGTCTATGGAGAGGAGGAAGGTTTCTTTTTTTCACCCAGGCAAAGAGTGAAGACCCCTGGAGGCCCCAGCTGCTGCCTGCCTTGGCACTGGAAGAGCCTGGGAATGGGGGTGAGCTGGAAGTGCAGTCCTCAGAAGGAGGAGATTCTTCGGGCAGCATCATATCCCCCCTCCTACTGTGACTTCTTGTTTCCTAAAGAAGACATAGTCTCTCAGGCCCAGCAGGATAGCTCAGTGGTCTAAAGCACCTGCTTAAGAAAGTTTGGGCGGCTGCAGGGACCGTGGTTCGATCCCCGGCACCACATGCTGTGCCAGTCTTGCCCTCAGGGGAGGCTGAGCCAGCCATAAAAATAAATAAATAAACAAAAGTTCTGAAACAAGAAAAAAAAATAATAAAAAAAAAAGAAGACATAGTCTCTCAACAGCTCCCCCCACCCCCCACCCCTGCCTCTGGGCAGGCAGCAGAGAGAGAGAGAGAGAGAGATCAGGAGGAGAGATGGCAGGTGACCAGCCTAGCTTTGCCACTCGCATCCACTCCCCCAGGGCGAGCCCTAGTTGGTCAAGTGGACATGGGACAGTCCTCTTCCTATGGGAAGATGAGGTCACTCACACTGCTCAGCAGGAAATCAGCTGTACAACCAAATGGAGTGTAGGAGTGAGGCCCCAGGCAGGAAGGGATCAGCTGTCCCCAGGCCTCTCAGCTAGATGCCCTCCTCCCTTCCTCCACCTTCCCCTACCAGCTGGACTTCCTCCCTCCCTGTCCAAGCCCTGCAGCCCCACAGCCCTGGCCAAGACTGGACATAGTCCCCTCCAGCCAAGGCAGGGCCAGAAGCTCTCTAAGCATCTTAACCAGGAACTGGGTAAACATGGAGCTGGAGGCCTCCAAAGATGGGGAATGCAGCCAGCTGCTATCTTTCGTGCTGGCCGGGGAAATCAGGTAAAATGGCCTCAAATGGGGAATGCCTTCTTCCATGTGGCCCTAGGATACTGGAGCATGAAATAAAGAGCCCCGAAGGCCGCTTTTCCTAGCAAATGTACTTTCTGTGGGGATAAGGGAGACCAGGAGAGGCAGCCAAGGGTTCCGGCTGGAGAGAAATAGAGGATTGGGGGCATTATCCAGACTTGGAAGCAAAGTGTGTCTTGGGGGTACACAGACACACACATGCCTCAAGGGTGAAAGGCAAAGGAACATGATTGGCCCCCTGCTGCAGTCCTGGGGACTGTCCTGCTCTAGCACACCCCTTCTTACTATTTTTATTTTTAGAGACAAAGTTGTAAGTCACTAAATTGCCCTGTTGGCCTTTAGTTTCTTATCTTCCTGCCTCAGCCTCCTGGAGTGCTGGGATTAATGGGCTTGTGCCACCACCAACAAGATCTTGAGTTTCTTCAGAGCTGTACCTGGACACAGAAACTTTCTAGAGTCTCTTATGAGAGATGAAGTCAATCAAAGAAAAACCTAAGATGCGGTCCTTGTTGCACAGGGCCACACAGTCCAGCCCTAGCTAACCCGGCTCACTAGCTCTTTGACCCTGACAAGCAATTTGGTATCACGTCACTAAGCCTGTTTTCTCACCTGTAAAATGACCATAATTGTTGCTAAATAATGTTGCAGGATTGAATGAAATAAAGCTTCTAAAATGCTTAATAGGACCCTTGGCTTTGCTAATTAATAGCAGCTGCTTCGGTGATTAATGTTGTTTTCCTGATTTCAAGCCCTATGCACGGCTGCCCAGTTCCTGGAGGTGGCCCATGTACCCCTCAGCTAGCACCCAGGCAGGGAAGTGTTCACCCAGTCCACCACTTACCTGACTCACTGGGCACATACTGATGACCCAAGTCCTCTTGGACACTGGCGGAGAGGTTTGGTTGAGATAAGCCCTTGGCCTTCCGCAGTCGTGAGAGGCCCCAGCGGCGCCGGCTTCGGCTTTCCCCTGTCGCTGTGGAGACCCAGGCTGGTGAGCCAGAACCAGCAAGCTGCTGCTTTTCCCAGCAGCCCTCAGCCCAAAGAAGTAGAAAAGCACACCTGGCCCAGGCCCTGCCCGGACCCATCCCAGCCTCTGCCTCCCGCCTCTCCAGCCAGTTCCGTCGCGTCCCTAGGGGCACCCGGTCCTCATACAGCTCCCCTGCAGAGCGCTCCACCTCTTTTACTCTGCGCCTGCCTTTTTACCCTAACCTGCCCCTCACCTGAGGAGCCCGAGGTGGCGCTGGCCTCAGAGCCCAGAGACTCGGCGGAAGGAGTGGCGGCCCCGGCCTGAGAAGCCAGCTGGTTGTGCGGAATGCCAAGACGTCGCAAGCTCTCGCCCTCGGACGTGGCCCTGCGCAGCCGTCCGAAGAGCGGCGTGCTGCGACCCGAGCCACCCCCGGAGTCCTCACTGCTGCCGCTGCGCTGCAGCCGGCTGGACAGCCGCTCCAACGTGGAGCTGAGCCTCCTGCGCACCGCCAGCACCGGGGAGCCCCGCGCCGAGCTGCCGCCCTCCGAGCTCTCCCCATCTGCGCCGCGATTCTCCCAGGTCGGGTGGCGCTGCGCGGGCGGTGTCCGCCGCAGTCTCTGGGACAGCGACAGCGAGAGGCGGCGGACCAGGCCCGGTTCCCCGACAGCCCTGAGGTCCTGAACAGAGCGTGAGCGCTCGGGCCGACGCACCAGCTCCAGCGGGGTTCCCGCCGGGCTGGGCCGATAGATGCCGTCCTCGTCCTCGGCTCCGCGGAAGGGGCCACGTTCCTCTGAGCGCGAGCGGCTGAGTAGCCGGAGCCCCCGCGACAGAGGCGACTCGCGGCTGCGCTTGAACTTTGCCTCGAATACAGCCTCAGATTCTAGGTTCTCGATGCTGCTGCTCAGGCTGCTTCCTGGCCTGGTGGGGACTATGGGAACCCGGACTTTCTCGGCTACCACAGGGGTAGCCTTAGCTGAAGGCACGCGCTTCTCAGGGCCTCCTGGCGGTGGGGAGGCCACCCTGGCAAACACGGCCGCGTGGGGCTGGGGGCCTGATGCCGTTGCTGTGGGGCCCTGCGGGGGCGGGGAGTGACCCGCCAGCTGCAGCGACTGCATAATCTGGGCATAGGGAGTGAGGGGCAGCGCCAGGGTCTGCGGAGCCACGATGGGTGGTGTGGGTTTGAGGGCTCGCATAGGTTCTGGCGTTGGCTCCCGGGTCTTCTCTGGAGTAGGCTGGGGTTCCGAGGGCTGGGGACTTTCGCCAGGCGTGGCGGGGGAAGGTTCTGCGGGTTTAGGGCTTCTGGCTTTGGGGACACTGGGCAGCGCAGGGCTGGGTGGCTGGGCCTCGCTGAGCGCAGACAAGGAGGGAGACTCCTGAAGTCGGCGGGCGCCTAGCCTGGCTATGGGAATTTCGAGGGGCGCCCCCGCTCGGCGGTGCCGACCCCGGGGCTCCGCCTCACCCTGGGAGAAGCTGCTGCTCTTTTGCAGCCCTCTTGCCTCGGGTGGGGGCTGGTGGTGGGGCGCGGCTTCGCTGGAAGCAGCCCGAGCCATCCGGGGATCCCGCGCACGACCCCCAAGGCTCTCCAGCAGGGGACCCCTGAGGCCGCTGACCTTGCCATCTTCAGGACCTCCCCGCAGCAACCGCTGGCGCAGGGCCTGCAGCCTCTGGGCGTAGTCGCCCTCGCCCAGGCCACCCCGGGCCAGGCGGGTGGCCCCCGGGCTGGGGCTCCTGCGTTGCGGCAGCTCTACAGACGCTGCCTTGTGCAGGACCCGGCCCGGATCCCTCGGCCCAGCCCGGGGCAGGGCGCTCTCCGCGGAGCTGCCCCTACGGAGCTCTCCTCGCCTGGGGCTGGGCCCAGCCGGGGACTCCTGGCCTAAAGAGGGGCGGTCCTGAGGACTGGAGGCCTCCTGGTTCTGAGGGGGAACCCTTCCCTGCTCTTGCCAGTCCATGGGAGTGGCAGCTCCGGCCTCTGGGGTCCCCAGGGCCTCATCCTCAGTGGGAATATCGGTGAGGGATACTCTAGAGCCTGAGAACTCTGGCTGCAGGGGGCGAGGCACAGAGGGCAGCTCCTCTAATTCCTCCTCTTCCGAGTCAGAGGAGGATGAAAGACCCCCACTCAGAGGTGGTCTTCTGGGCATGGCCACCCACACTCTCTCTGGAGGTGCCCGCAGCAGCTCTGGGATGGGACGCAGCACCAAATGACATTTGTAGCTGATCTGAGAGCGCTGGAGACAGGATACCAGAGTCAGACCAGAAAGATCTAAGGCAAGAACCTCCCAACCCTCCACAAAAGATGCTTAGGCAGGCAGAGGTAGGGGCAGGAAGGAAGACTAGGGAGGCTGAGGAATGGGAGGGTGGAAAGTGCGGCCAAGCTCACCTGCCACCTCCGGCGGGACAGGAAGAGCTTCAGGTGATCTGTGCTCACCTCTGCACCCTTTGCTTCTGTCTGCAAACCCAGGAAAAAAGGCCTGAGGGACAGCTCCCTGTCACCTAGACCCTCAAGGTTGAGCAATGGAGAGACAAAGTCAGTGGGGGAGGGGTGAGCCTGGGCTCTTGGAGGACCTTGGGATTGCCAGGACACCTCCTACTGCCAAGGGGCACACCTGTGGACAAACTCCCTGAACCTAAGGAAAGAGGCAGAGAACAGGCTTTTACGCTTATGCCCAGGCTCCGGTTACACTGACTGCTAGAGGAGGCCTGTACTCTTGGGCCCCTGAGCTGACTTCATGTAAGGCCAGCATCCTCAACATCTGGAGCTGTGGTCCAGACCAACATGGAAGCTGCCCTCAGCACCCTGTCCAGGCCAAGTCTCCTGAAGCTAGCTTCTGGTCTGAGAAAGGAGGCTCTAACTTCAAGGCCAGCAAGCAGAATGACCTCAGTCTTCAGCCAACCCAGCTCAGCACTTGATGGAATGTTCGTTCAGATGCTTTCTAGACTCCACTGCACCCTTACCCTGTGCCTGGCACTGTTCCCCTATGCTGGGGTCTGAAGATGAGTGAGAACCCTACCCACACACAGCTCATAGCTGAGAGGATGAGCCAGAGAGGCCACCCACTACTCAGTGTGGGACAAAGGTGGGCACACAGAAGTGAGGGCAGCCGGGGCGGGTTTTAGGCGCTAAGAAGAACCTCAGAGAGGACCCTTGAGGTGGGTAGGGTCCAGACCTACACCTAGAGTCCATGATACCCCAACCAGCTGATCACTGATTTAAGCAAATTAAACCTTACTTTGCAGAGCTATTGTTCAGCTAATACGTCATATATACAAAATAATGCATATAGGTTACTTCACCACTTACACAGCTGCTAGAAACCTCTTTCCCCCTTGTACCACCACCTGGCAGGAGCAGACTCACTTTGAACCAAGGATGTTCCAGGGTCTCCTCTGCAGTAGGTCTCCTGTAAAGGAATAAGATTTAAGTAGAGATTTATCATTTCCTCATTCATACAGTAGATAAATATTTGAGAAAAGAGGGCATCTGAGGATCTGAGTGCTAAAGGCAGCAACTGGGAAAGAGGATGCGGGTAGCATGAAGCTCTCTACAACTGGCGGAGTCCTCAGGGCTGGGCTGCATACTCACAGTCTGTCCTGCACCAGCACTTTGATGAGGAAGCCCCGAGCCTCTCTGCTCAGGCTCAGGAACGTGGTCTCTTCGAAAGCCACGTTGTAGTTGCGGATGTTCATCAGTGTTGTCCGGTCATTTTCCCCAACAAATGGGGAGATTCCGGTCAGGCTGCAAGGGTAGGAAGGACTATGAGGAAGCTGCGCAGGGGCCCCTGGGCTGAGGTAGGTGGGAGCTGGAGGCCACGGTTATGAGGACAGCAGGTGCAAGGGGAGTCAGGGCAAAAAGCCAAAGCTTTCAGACTCACTGTCCTGCTCTACCTCCCAGCGTCCCCAAGGAACAGAGGGCAGTCCTGCCTTGGGACTTGGGTACACTTGCTTTAGAGGACCTAATCTGCCCCAACCCCAGTGGACTTCTCTACCTTCTCTTTCTCTGCCATGTGCGCGTGTGGGAGGAATACACCCTACTCTTCCTAGTCCTCATTCTCAACATTCAGGGCCAGGCAGTTTGCTGCCAAAATGGCACTGGATCTGCATTGGCCTCTCTCAGTTCATCATGCCAGCTCTTACGGAAGGGCCTGGTGATGAGCAGAGCTTGAGCACAAGGGCCAGGGCATCCATGTTCATGCTCATGTGCCCCTGGCAGTTCAGGAAGAAGGAGGGGTACAGAACAGAAGAGGTGGATGATGAGCCTTGTACACAGCAGGGGTGGGCCTGACAGCAGACTGTGTGTGTGGGGGGGTGCTTACCAGAGGAAAGCAACGACACCCACAGGCCTGTGGGGGAGAAGAACAGATGGGTGAGGGCATGGCCCCCTGCAGCTGGAAGTGAGCAGTTCCCTGCTACCTCAACTCTGAAAGAAATGTGTTCTCCTGGCAACACTGCCTTGGACAGCTGGGCACAGAGGCCCTTCTTCAAGAAGGACTGTGAACAGAGCAGTCCAGACATCCTAAAGTCAAGGGTCATTCACAGCAGTGCTGCTTAGGAAGAGAAGTTGGGGATGGTGGGCCCAGGCCTCCCTGCTGGGACAGGCCCCACCCCTGCTAAGGCAGGAGCCAAGGACTGCCTAGCTGAGGCCCTGCGTGATTGGTCAGTCCTGCTGTATGTTTTTCTTTTCTTTTCATTTATTGGATACATGGTCTCATTATGCAGTTCAGGCTCATAGTAATCCTCCTGCCTCAGCTTCCCCAACACTGGGGTTACAGGAATGTGTAGCCATACTTAATTTGGGGATGGTACAGCATGCTGAGGCTTCTGGGCCTGGCAGGGTATGCAGTTCTGCAGATTGAACTTGGGCCCTTGCACTTGCCAGTCAGGCTCTTTGACCACTGAGCTATCTCCCCAGCCCCAGCCCTGCCTTATGAAGGGAACCCCATGAGCACTGACCAAGGGCCCCCCATCCTGGAAGGAATCCAGGCTTCTTAATTTTCTCCTTTGCTGCCTCAGTGAGCAAGTCCCCAGAACCCCTGTCTCAGCAGCCCGGCACAATGGCTTTACCAGATGTCAGTGACTCCAGACACAGGGCTCTGGTTAACAATCTCTGGTGCCACAAACTCGGGTGTTCCGTATTGACAGTACTGGGGCTCCCCTGGGATCAGTTCCTGGGCATTTCCAAAGTCACAGATGCGGACCTGCTCTTCACCTCCTGCACCGTCCCATATTAGCAGGTTCTCAGGCTACGAGACACAAGCAAGCTAGAGCTGAACACCTACCTCTTGGTTCCCAGAGGAGTTGCCTGAGTCCCATTCCCCACTTCACCTTGATATCCAGGTGCAGCACGTGGTTCTGGTGCAGGTAGCCTATTCCCGCTAGAACCTGTCGCATATAGGCCCGAATCTGTGGAAACAAGGGGGGCCCAGGGTCTGTGGGGGTAGGGTGGGGAACTATGCTTAACAACAAGGACTGTGGCAAGTAGTTGGGTCATGCCTTGGCAGTGGCTTTCAGATGGCTCATGGAGGTTCAGGGTTGATCAGACTTAGGACTGTCATACAGCAGCACAGGTGGGAAACGGAACTATCATAGGGGCAGACATCTACATTATAATGAAGAGAACTATACAATGTACCATGTACATAGTCATACATGGCGGGACCACAGTGAGGCCAATTGAGTCTAGGTGGAACCTATGTGGGGAGACATATTTGGGGAATACGCGTGTCTAAGAAACAACAGAGAAGGGTTGGGCTGTGCCTGCTGAGCTCAGCAAGAACAGTGCAAGCTCCAAATACATGGGGTCTGGTTCTGCTGCCAGCATTTCCCATGGCTTCCTCAAGGGCACCAATGGCATGGGTAGGACCCACCCAACAGTTCTCAGAGCTCAGGCGGGTGAAGGCTGGTGTTCAACCTGGCCCCTGCCACCCACTGCCCTCACCTCAGACTCACACACGGTGGGTTTCTGGGCCATTCGCTCCAGCAGTTCCTCCGTGCAGCTATGTCGGGGGTCAAGGAGAACAGTGACCAGTGCCAACTGCCTGGCCAGCCCCCAAGCTCAGGGCAGGCTCCACTCAGCACAGGATTCCTTCTGCCAAGTACATCTGGAAGCTGTCACAGATGGCACTTTCCCCTTCCCAGTCCTCTGGGTGCACAGTTGGGACAACACTCACAGTACAACCTCAGGCAAGTCACTTAGCCTCTCTGCACTGAGGTTCCCTCAGGTATACACTAGAGATGCCATCTCCTCTCCTGTCCACTTGACGAAGTATTTATAGAGGCCAAATTATAGCAGAATCTTGTTGATTTGGTTTATAATGAGCCAGAGGGCCATGACATGGAATAATCTGTTATTTTGCTAAGGTTTGGATTTAACAATACAGCCAGGGAGGCTGGTGTGTAGGTCAGGGTCACCTTGCTCCAGGAGAATGGAGCCAATCACCCAACAGCTTTTGCTCAGTGCACCCTTTTTAACCACAGAAGAGTGAGACCTGTTCTTTCAAATGCGCAGAAATACTGCTTCTGTAATTTATGATTAAAAAGCATTTTCCACTTGCCAGCAGTATGACCCCAGGCCAGTTATTTAACCTCTCTACCTGTTTCATCATCCATAGAATGGGGATAATGCAATTCTCCAAGGTAAGTGCATGGGGGAAGTGAATGTTTTAACATTTGTAAAACTCACAACACTGCCAGGCACTTGTTAAATGCCATGTAAGCCTAAGCTAAAAGAAATGTCGGCTTTTGCCAAAGTCTCCAGATTCATCCCTCCCAAGTCTCAACAGGACAATACTGTGAACAGTAACACATGTTGCAAATTGGTTGTTATGAGGACAAGCCATTCAAGCACGGTGCCCTCTACTTCCCAGCCTTTCTCAGGATACAGCTCGGTGACAATGACCAGTCCCCGGCGCCTCTCAAAGGCCTCGTGGAAGTACAGGACACAGTCATGCTGAAGCTGGGCTAGCAGCTGGGCCTCCCGCCTCGCTGATGCCTTGGACTTGGCCTGGCTGGGGATGAATTTGGCTGCAAACTCCAGGCCAGAGCTACGTTCCACCACACGCCGAAGGTAGGAGAAGGCACCCCTAGGTGACAGGAGGGTGACAGGACTCAGATGTCACTGCATAACTGGCTCTGCACCTTTCTGCCCCTCAAAGCCAGCAGCCTGGGACATGGCCCAGGCTGGCCTCAACACCAGCTCCTCCCAGCTCTGCACCTGCCGATCTCCTGGTGGATGTCATAGAAGTCACTGAGTCTCCTTCCTCGATGCTCCTCGTCTTCCCCTGCCCCCTCAACCTCCATAGCTGTCTGAGCTGCAGAGGAGACAAATGTCCTGGGCTTAGGTAGGGAGAGTGAGAAAGGAAAAAGGCAGAGGCGGAGTAGGTGGGGCAGATGGAGACAGAGGAGTAGCAAGAACAATGCATCCCAAGGTGGGGCACTGAGGCTGGAGGATGTGTACTCATCCTCCCACTTTCTGGGGCTCCCACTGAATTCCCAGGGGGCAACTCCAGCCCACCTGAATGCACCGCCAACTCTGCTTTGCAGGAGACTTCGCCTGCCAGGTTCTGGGCAGTGCAGGTGTAGACACCTCCATCCTGGGCCCCTGTGCTGAGCACCACCAAGGAGCATTCGTTCTCCTCATACACGAAGCTTATGTGGCTGCTCTCAGCAAGCAGCACCTCATCCTGAGGGTGTGTGGGTGGGGGGGGGTGGATCACTTACTGCCTGAGTCCAACCTCACTCCCATCTGGGATGCAGCTTTACCTCTATACCATGGACCCAGCGCCAGCTCTACCCAGGGCCAGGAGCCAGTCTGCCAGGCCTTGGCCCTGTCTCCACTCAGGGGCTTTCTTCCCCAGAGCCCAAATAAGCTGTTCCTCAGCTCCCACTAATAGCCCACACCCCTCAGCTCCTCTAGGCCAAGCTTCCTTCTAAGAATTTTTTAAAATTTTAATTAATTAATTAATTAATTTGAAAGAATTTTATTTATTTTATTTTTTCTTGTTTCAGAACTTTTGTTTATTTGTTTATTTTTATGGCTGGCTCAGCCTGCCCTGAGGGCAGGGCTGGTGCAGCATGTGGTGCCAGGGATCGAACTGCGGTCCCTGCAGCCGCCTAAGCTTTCCTAAGCAGGCGCTTTGGACCACTGAGCCATCCTGCCGGGCCCTCAAGCTTCCTCCTAACCACACCTCTGTCCAGCTCCATTCCCCTCAGGCAGGGTTCCTCTTTCCCTAGGCTCCTTGCTGGCTGGCCTACTCCCTGCTTTGGCCTGTACCACCTCTTACCTTATACCACATGATGTCCGGCACTGGTTTCCCCTCAACCACCACAGCGAAACGAGCAGTCTCCCCAGCCCCTACCTCCACATCCTCCATGATGGACTCAAATCGAGGAGCCTCTGAAATAGACAGGGACAGGAGATAGGGGAAGGGCAGGTTGTCATTATTCCAAAGCCTGTCTCCTCCATCCTGCTCCAGATCCCTCCAGGAAGGACTCAGCGAGAATCCCAGACTGAGCTGGGTGTGGTGGCACAGGCCTGGAACACCAGCACGTTGGGAGGCTGGGGCAGGAGGATGGCAAGTTCAAGTCCCTCATGGGTGATTTAGTGAGACTCTGTCTCAAAAAATATAAAAGATTAGGGATGTTGCTTAATATAAAGTCCCTGAGTTCAATCCCCATTACTGGAAAAAAAGAAAATAGGAACAATAAAAAGAAGACCATGGGGCTGGGGAGATAGCTCTGTGGCACAAATGCCTGCCTGGCAAGTGCAAGGTTGTGAGTTTGAACCCTGGTCCCGCAAAAAAAAAAAAAGTAAAAGAAAAAAGAAGACCAGGCTGTGCTCACAGAGCCTCCACCCGTTGGAATACTGCAGGTTGCCATCACCTGGCCCAAGCACCCAAATGCAAACATGATGTTCTCTGAAACATTGTGACAGGAGCAGGCTTGCTTTGTTAGACCCTCGATGTTCATTTGCCAGCTTTGAAATTAGGAGATTTGCACACAAAGGAAATCTGGATTTGCTGTCTCTTGAAAAATCAGGACTGGCCATCCTAAGCGGCTTCTCTCCCAGTCAGCAGCTGGTGAGGCGTGGCTCAATGCTGCCCCCTGGAGGCCACTGCCCTTCTCACGGTTCCACCACAGCCTACCCTGATTGTTGTGCCTGAACTTGGGATCTGCAGGAGGCTGGCTGTCTGTGCCCTGAAATGAAACTTATGAATGATACTGCCTGTGTCTTGAGGTTTTCTCTCTGCATTGTATTTTGATGGCTAGAGAGCCATCTGCCATTTGGAAGATAGCAAGAGGATCACATTACTAACTCCTGAATACTAGGTGGGAAATCTAGACGCTCTCAGCTCAGCTCCCCAAGTGTGTGCGTGATCTCATTCTCCACACGTCACATGGTCGCGGTCACCCTATTCCCTGCACAGCGCCAGCTGATTCTCTCAGTGGGGTTGCGTACGCTGTGCAGTATGTTTCCCCCACCCTGAGGATGTCTGAAGATCTTGTTTTAAGGGCAGTGGGAGTGGTCAGGCAAGAGCAGGATGGCCACGTGCAGAGCACCCCCAGCACAAAGACTGCCAGCTGCTATAGAGGTATCAGGAGGCTACCGGAAGGTGGGGAAGACAGTGGGGTATGCCGACATGGAGGAGGGGGGGGCTACCATTCCATATGCCCTGCCTGGATGGTGTGGAGTGAGACCCAGGAAAAGAATGTTGGTATTGATGCAAACCCACTGTGGCCCTGGCTGGTAGGGACATGGTCTCTCTCAACCACTCTTTTGTCCCGGCTAGGCTGCATGGCCCTTGGGACCAGGGCCTCCCTAAGCCCCAGGTACAGGGCTCTATCTGGACAGAGTCTAGCACATGGTCAAGGAGCAAAGTGGGGCCTGAGGCGGAAGTGCTGAGCATGGCCAGCTGTGTGAGGAGCAAGACTCATCAAAGGGAGACTCAGGGCCCAGGGGATCTGGCGCTCACCCCAGCCACCACCCCTGCAGGAGCTAGGAGGGCCCTAACTCTTCCTTACACCCCCCCTGGCCACTAACCAGTTCACAGATGTCTTCCCTCCCTTCCAGGAATCTGGTTCCCAGTCTCCAGGGGTGTGGGAGGGCAGTCTATAAAGGTCAAAGCACTGGAAGGTTTCACATGAATATCAATGATTGCCTTAAAACACCACAAAACATCCATTTGCCTGAAGATCGCCTGTGCTAACTAAAATGTCACTTCCTGTGCTAACTAAAATGTCACTTCCTTTGCTTTGGGCTGCAACTGTACCTATATAGGCTCAGCAGGTAATGCTGCTCAGCTCATGTGGAGCCGAAGTTCTGAGTGGCAGTTACAGATGTCTAGAGTTAATTAACAAACCCCAAAACAAAATAATTACTACCTAATACATGCTACGGCTTGAGAGGCTCTCTGTAAAGGAGAAATTATAAAAAGGGCTTTTGCTGCAAAGGTTGGAGGTTCTGTTAAACAGGTTCAAGCAAAAGGGCAGCCAGGAGCTGCAGAGCTGGGAGTCAGGCACTAAGCTAAGCACGTGAGCTTTTGTGTTTTAAAATCAACTCAGTCTTCCTGTGCTTGTTATGGCTGAAATATTTTCTTTTGGGTTTAGCATAGGAGCTAAGAATACTTTCAGGCTCTGCAGCCTGATATCCAGACTTGAACCCAGCTTCTGTGCTCACTGGGTTGTACGACCTTGGGCCAGGTTCATTCGTGACCCCTCAAACCTCAACTCCCTCACCTATGAAATGGGGCTAACGGACGCATCTCACGAAGTTGACGCACATATTAAATGAGGTAGACTGATCTGGGCACATAGGAGGTGGTCAGTGAGTATCTTGGTAGAATTACTGCTGCAACTATTCCTAGATGGATGGACCCGAGGGAGAGGACATGGGACTGGATGCTTAGGGGTGCCCATGAGTATGTGCCCCTGAGAGTGGGTCTCAGGGGAAGAAATGGGAAGAAGGCTGCTGCCACCCACCTGCCAGCTCCAGTGTGACCGAGCAGGACTGCGTGCCATGGCGGTTGCGGGCCGAGCAGGTGAGCGGCCCTACATCCCGGCGGCTCACCCGGCAGATCCGAAGGCAGTACTGGTCGTCATCCAGCTGGCTCAACTCATATGTACCTGCCCGTTCCTCCAGGAGGGCCCCTCGGCAGCTGAGGGACACATGGTAGGGAGGTCCCGCTAGGCCAGGCTGGGCTAGGGCTGTTCCGTACGGGACGTGAGGTAAGCAGGGGCCCTACCTCCTCCAGATGACCTGGGCCTCCACGTGGTTGAAGGTGACAGTGACACTGGCCGGCTGTCCCTCTACCACATACACAATGTCTGGCTTGTCTAGCACAGCAGGGGCCTCCTCCAGGGGTGGGCCTGAGAGGAGAAGGCAGGATGCACACAAGCTAAAGGCAGCACCCACCGCTCCTTTTATGTCGCCCGGTACCGCCCAAGTTCCAGATTTATAGACGAGGAACCTGAGCCTCAGGGAAGGTTTGGCCTTTTGTTCGGGGAACACAACCAGAGCAAGGGCTGGACTGCAGCATGTCGTACCTCAAAGTATTGATTGTCCCCAGCCCCGCTGCCCCTGATGGACTTGGGCCTGGCCCACACAGGCTGTTCCTGCCCCAGTTATCAAGTCCAGAGCAACCCTTGGCCTCCATCTCGTCTCACAACCGTGCAGACTGCTGCCGCCCGGATCGGCCACTCACCTCGCTCCAGCAGCTGCACAGGTTCAGAGGGGGGCGAGGGCTTGCTGCTGCTCTTGCCACTGCTGCTGAGGACCCGGAAGACGTGCTGGAGCCCTTTTCGAAGCCCCGTGGCGGCCCACCCGGGCTCCCGCAGACCCGTGGCCAGCACAGTCCACTGGTCAGAGCCCAGCACCTGGTGCTGCACCGTGTACGTCAAGGAGTCTGGGTCTGCGGGGCAGGTAGCTGCTAGAGGCCAGTGCAGCGGCAGTGCCATGCTTTGCCTCCCCGCCGAGCTGGGGCCCGGAACTCATCCCCAGCCTTCTCTGCACCCATAGCTCAACTGGCTTAAGAAAGTGAAGGGAATATGGTGGCCCCTGTGTCTCTTCTGACCTGGACCATCAGCCTCATCAAATGTCCTTCTCCTGACTCTGCTCCCGGTACTCCACCATTCCTGTCCCCACCCTGCTACCATATTCTTAGGGACTTGGATCTATCAGTGTCCCTCCCTTTTCCTGCTCTTTCTACCCCTCATTCCCACCCCCAGCCCTGCATGGCCCTGACCCACCAATGGCCATGTCCAGATTCCTGGGGGCATTCCATGTGAGCGTGACCATCCTCCCAGTCACAGCCACCACCTGCGGGGCACCATCTGGAGGTCCTGGAACCACATCTGAAAGCCACAGGTCCAAGATCTGTGAGTCCTTTAGGACCTAACAGCTCCACAGGATCATCAAGCCTCGGGGCAGAAGGTTAGGGACCAGGGCTCAGTCACAGGACCAGGGGCAAGGCCAGAAGGTCTTCAGGGAACCAGAGAAGCCGAGGCGGAGGCCCTTCCCTTACCCGACCCTCACGTCAGTTCCAGAAGTTAGGCTGTGGACACAGCTGCCCAGGAGGGTACCTGCCTTACCTGTGACATAGAGGTGAGCGTAACAGGCAGCTTTGCCCAACTTGTTGGCGATGACACTCTTGTAGACACCAGCATGCTGAGGACCCACAGCAGGGAACACCAAGCGATGTACATCCCTGTCTGGGGGAGGGACAGTGACACCAGGGCTGAGCTATGAAGATGCTCTGAGGGGTGGGCTCATGCTAGTCTGGGCCTGGCCACTAATGCCACCCAGTGGTGGGAGGAGGATGAACAGGGGAGGCAGCAAGAAGCAGCCAAAGCTGGATCCAAGTCTGCGCCTGCAACCTGGCGCTCTTGCTATTCTTCCAGCGCTTCAGGCCCAGCAACTTAGCTTCTTCCATGCACATTGGGTCACCTCTGGCGCTCCTGGCCCTGTGCACTGCCTTGTTGCTGCATCTCTAAGGGGCCACAGGGGCTGGGGAAATAGCTCAGTAGAATAAGCACTTGCCTGGCAAGTGCAAGGGCCTGAGTTCAATCCCTAGCTCCACACACACAAAAAAAACCTAAGGTGTCACAGCCTCCAAGGTGAAACTGTGGCAAGGCTTTGTTCTTAGATTCTCTCCAGGTATTCTCTATCCCCACAGTACTGCCCCTTGCCCCTTCTGCAGCAGAGCCTGAGGGAAGGCCACAGCCTGAACTCCCACATCCATTCCTCCTCCTCCTGTCCTGACAGATCACCCCTGAAGAAGCCATGTGCATTCCATCCCCAGGTCTTTGTTTATTGAATGCCTCCATCTGGCAGGGCATGGTGGCACACACCTGTAATCCCAGTACTAGGTGAGGCTGAGGCAAGGGAACTGCAAGTTCAAGCCCAGGTTAGCAAGACCCTGTCTCAAAATAAAAAATGGCTAAGGATGTAGCTCAGGGTAAAGGCCCTGAGTGCAAACCTCAATACTGGGGGTAGAGGGGAGGGAGTGCTTCCCTTTGAAATATTCCCTCACCTAGGGCTTTCTTCCTTCTCCTTTAGGATATAATTCAAGGAAGTGCAGCCCTGTGAGCTGGGACTCCAGCCCTCTCCATCACATCACTGGACCCATGATGCTTTGCGGGGGGAGGGGCTTCCTCTTTATTTCTGAGGAATTTTATTTATAGCTCCTGTCTAGCTTGTTCCCTTAAACACAGGCCTACTTGGGTCCAGATCTGCTTGTTCCACCCAGAACTCAACATGTTACATGCAGTACCCAATTTATTATGTTATAAATTATAGTAAGATTTGTTCGCCCCACCTCACTCCTAGATCTCCTCTCCCACTGCTGTGCCCCCTCCTAGACCCAGCCTAAGCCAGTATTGGACATCCCCCATTCAATAATGCTACAAAATTATCCCCATTACCAATGAGGTCAGAGATATTAATTGACTTATCCCAGGTCACATAGCTAATAAATGATGAAGCCACTGCTTGAACTTAGTTCCATCTCACTCCAAAGCTCTCTCCTCACACCCTCCTCTCTGCAGGATGAGAAGGCTCTCTGTGGGGAGGACATGAAGAGAAAGAGACCTGCAGTGTCCTCCTTCACATCAGGAATGTCACCAACACCCCTCCCTTCTCTTTGCAGTTATCTCTGCATAAGCCAGCCACTCATTCATTTATCTCTGCTCAGCTATTTATAAGGGAAGAGAAGCCAAAAACTGCCGGTAACCCCAGATACAGACAGAAGCAGAGACGCCGGCTTAGCTCCTGAGACAGACACACATCCTGAGCCTCAAAGAAGACAGGGAGACAGGGAGGCCCCGGGGCTGAGCAATCCCAGAAGCAGCCGGGGGCTGAAGGCAAGGGTCACAGCCCTGGTGTTCAAGATGCTGTGTGGGTGGGGTCAGGAGCTGGGGACATGGGAGACTCGTAAGGTACTTTTGGAGATGGGCCTGAATTAAGCAGTCCTCTCTTGCCTTTGAGCAAGTTAATGTAACTCTCTAAAGCCTCAGTTTCCCAATCTGTAAACAGGGCTAACAGTATCTGCCTACGGGCTACAGAAGGTAAGATTATCGACATCAGCTTGTGGGCGCTCAGAATCTGAGCATCCTTTTTCTTTGGGTATCAGGAATTGAACTCATGACCTTGTGTTTGCCAGGCTGAGCTGTATTCCCAGCGCAGCTCAGCTGGGCACTCAGAAAGTGCTTTAGGAGCCCTCAGAATCTGGCTCCTAGATGTAAAAGAGGATCTTGGTCACCTGCAGCTGTCGGAGGAAATCCTCAGATACCACAGCGTGGCCACAACTTAAGGAAGGCAGGTGGGCCTCACAGAGGATTAGGATTCAGATTCCTTCAGGAGCTCAAGCGAGGTATTCCCTGGGAATAGGCTGCAGGCCGAAACGACACCAACCCAAATCTGCACCTCTGCCTCTCTCTGGCTTCTTCTTCCTCATTCGCTATTTGTTAATGACCCAGCTGGCCAGAGCAGGCCCATCTCAGCCCTCCCTCCAGAACACAGGCAGCACAGCTTCACGCAGTGAGAAATGGCCCAACAGCATCAAGAGCGTAAGACCGAGAATTCTCTGGCCACTTGCGGTCTGCAGGTCCTGCTCTCAGTGCTTCATCTCTACAAGCTGGTTTAATTCTCCTAACAATTCTGTTATAGGACTGCACAGATGGTCCAGTAAGGGCCACCAGGGCCACCAGCATGAAACCATTATATGGACTCAAGGAGGAATGCAACGACCTCGTGGGTCCCAAGACCTTCCTTTCCCAGGAACCCCATCTCCAACTGGGCTGCAGAAAGAAGGCCCCGAGGGAGCCTAGGGAGAAAGGACACATACACTGCGTCATGCGCCGGTCATCGCTGCTCTGGATGCGGTGACCATTGTGGAACCAGCTGATGGTCGGATAAGGCAGGCCAGTCACCTGGCACTCCAGCATGGCCTCCTTAGCTAGGCCCACCTCCAGGTCCTGCAGTGGCTTCAGGAAGTCAGGAATGGACAGCCGCTCCAGCTCGCCCTGCTCTGGCTCCTCAGGGATGGATGGCATCTTTTCCAGCTTTGAGCTGCAAGGACCACACAGCCGTCTAGAGGTGCAGGGCTGCACCTTCCAGCTCAGGGCAGGGGCCCCTCTGAGGGGGTAGGGACCCCTCCACCGCAGTGCCTAGCAGCACCTGGTACCCACTTGGTACCTGGGGCCTGAGGCAGCTGTCCTTGGCTCCTCCACATAGAGCTGGGCAGAGCAGTGGGCCTGGCCATGCGTGTTGGTGGCACTGACCGCATAGAGCCCCTCGTCCTCACTGCTCACATGGGCAATGTGCAGCGAGTGCAGACCCCCGTCCTGCTGCAACCGCAAGTTGTCACTCTCCTCCACCTGACGGCCTAGGGGCAGGAGGGCAGGGGTGTGGAACAGCTCCTCAGGAAACACCCCCTCCTGGTCTGCGTCCCCGGGAGTCTCCCACATCTTCAGGGTGGGGAGGGCACATACCAAAATGAGTCCAGGAAACAGAGGGCGGTGGGGTGCCACTGATCTTGCAGTCAAGGTGGGCGGCGCGGCCCTCTAGCACCTCCACGTCTTCCAGCAGCCGGGTGAAGAGGGGTGCCAGGGAAGGCCGCACAGTCAGCCGAGCACTGCAGGTCAGCTCATCTGGGTGGCGGGGAGGCAACACTGGGTAGAGAAGGCCCTGCAGGCCCAGGGACCCTATATCATAGATCCTACCCAAAATCGGGGAGCTTGGGCAGAGTCCGGCTAAGGTTCTGAGTATGGGGGAGGCAGTGGGCAAAGATCCATCTACACACCAGGTCTTTTAGGGAGGTGGAGGTCAGCTATGTCCGAGAGCAGGCTGCCAAGGTAGGCAGGATCCTCATAGCAGCCCAGGGCCTAGCTCCACCCTCCCCAACTCACTCTCATTCTAGAAAACAAGCCACTCACTGCCTCCGCCATGCCCACGCTCAGAACTCTCCTCTGCACCTAGCTCACGCCCACGTTCCTTCCCACCTGCTCTACAACCACAGCAGCTGCCCCTTGACTCCAGTCTGACTCCCAGGAAAAAATGTCTGCAGCCTCTGGGCTGGTCCAAATGATTCTTCCTGCTCCCTAAGCCCCTGCAGCATCTGAACTTGGAGAGGCAGGTGCCGTCATCCCTGTACTTTGTATGAGGACAAGGGCAGGGCAGAGATGTCATCCATAATAGCAGCCAGCATGTGTTAGGTGCCACCCTTTGCCAGGCTCTATGCTTTGTTTTACACTGGTTCTCCCACTAATCCTATTTCCCTACAAAGCAGGTATTAGCATGGTTCTTTTTTCACAGATGGATAGTCTACAGCTCAGACAGAAGAAGTAGCTTGTCTCCCACTGGCAGGGCAAGAGTGGGAGCCCAAGGTCTGGTCTGTTTGCTGCATCGCAGGGGACTTGCTCACTCGTGGGAACAGCAGATATGACAGCAGCTTTCTGTGCCAGGTACTGCTCTGAGTACTCCCTGTGTTTGGGGCTGGCATCCTGCACTGCCTCTCACCCCACTGCACTTCCCCTGGGAGTCCGAGACCCTCCTCCTGGGCATCTCGATTTGCACCCAGCTCCTGCACCTCTAGGCCCCTCCCTCTACTCTCAAGACACCCATGGCAGCCCGAGGGCCTGTGTGAGTCATTACCTTTGGCCGTGCTGAGCTTACAGGTGTAGACACCACTGTCGTCCTCATGCACAGAGGTGAGCAGCAGCTTGCATTTACAGCCATCAAAATGCATCTTGCATTTGAGCAGCGCTGGCTGCAACAGGCGGCCACGGCACAGCCAGTCCACCTCCACGTCCGCAGGACCCGCCACCAGGCACTCAAACAGCGCCATCTCCCCGGCCCCCACGTCCACGTCCTGCAGGGGGGCCAGCACGGCCAGGGACCGGCTTTCAGGGTGTGCTGGGGGGAGGCAGCCACAGGGGGAACACAGAGCAGAGACGCACAGGGCGAGGGAGACACACAACGCACACACAGAGAGACATAGACACAGAGAGAGAGATGCATTTTGTTCCTCTCAAGATGGCGGAAGCCCACCCACCCGTCCAGAACAGTAAGGAAACTTTGGTCTGGCTTTGAGATGTACCCCAAGCTGGCCCAGGGAGGGAGAGCTCATGAGAGGTGAGAGGGAACAGAGGGAGGGGCACCAAAAGGACCATGTGGTAGCAGTGACCGGCAGCAGAAAAAAAAACACAGCACACCAGCTGGGTACAAACTGGGCTTTATTTGAGCTTAGAAATAGTGTTTCCAAATACCTCCATCCGCACTACGGCCCCACTCTTGCGCCAAGCCTGGCTAACTCCCTCATTCTCAGACAGAGCAGCCCCTGCACTGACCTCGACTGAGGGAGCCAATACTGGGCCCTAAACCCACCAGGGGCCGGGCTCAGCCCTAGGCCTCTCGCTTTAGGTGGCTTGGGGAATAGAAAGTGTTGTGCCACTTGAAATCCCTTTCTGGAATGGTCAGTGCCCTGCCCCTTCCCAGTGAGTCTCCTGACCACAGCCCCTTCCCTCTGGACCCCTCCATCCTGTGGGTGCCATCCCTTTAACTCTCCTGTGGCCTACCTCACCCTAGATCAGAGGCATCCTTCCCTGACTATCACAGACACACAGACAGACGGACACAGAGACAGACAGTGGCCTGCAGCAGCATAGCACATGCACTCGCCTGGTGCTTCCCACAGGTGTGACACCCCTCCTGGCCACCCTCTCTAGCACTTAGTCCATCTGGGGGCCTTCCAGCCACGTGTCCATTTGGGGAGGGAAGGTCTTCAGGGACCTGTGGGCTACCCTGGGGTGTTACATGGGCTGGGGAGGGGAGGGGAGGCTGGGACAGGTCCGGGCCGGCGGGCCGGCTGGGTCTGTGGGCAGGAGGCAGTGAAACACAGCGAGGTCCGAGAGGTGCCTGAGACAGGGGCGCAGCTCGGAGGGTAGCGGGGGGAGCGCTGGCGGCCCCCTGAGCTCACTCGCCTGTGTACAGACAAAAACCTCAGTCAGCAAGCGGCAGGTTAGTGCAGTGCACACGCGCACTCACACAGGCACACCACACGCGCACTGGCACACAGACCTGGCTAGGGCCCTTCGGGACACGGAGCTGCCTCTAACACTGCAGGCAGCACTGCTGCTTTCAGCTCCCCCAAGGTCAGGCCTGGGACAGGAGGGCCATCGGCTAGCCAGAGGCCGGGTCCCTTGGGTTCTTGGGCAGCAGAGACCCAGGGCAACCAGGGGAGAGGCGTTCACAGGCATCAGGAGCACCCCGAAGCCTGCAGGATGTCGGGAGGAATCCCAAAGAGAAAAGCATCACGACAAGGGTTAGCACAGAGAAGCGAGGCAGAGCTGGACCCTGGAGGAGGAGCAGGCCAGGGATGGGGACTTCAGGACCAGAGAGGGACCAGAGAGGTGGCAACCACAGGGACCGAGCAGCACCCGGGAGGTGAGGTGCGTGAAGAGGCCTGGAGAGGGACCGTGACCGCAAGTGCTAAGCGCGTCTCAGGATGTCCCCAGAGCTAGCCTCTGCCGGGTGCAGGGACTGTGCCTTGCGAGATACAGGGAGCAGAGGCAAAGTGAGGCACTGAGGAGAGGCCCCTGGTTCCAAGCCATCACAGGGAAGGGGAGGCGGGAGGGTGGCAGCAGGCAGCTGAGAGGACAGACAGCAGCCTGATGTCAGGACCCTGCTCCTGTCAGGACCCTGCGTTACATCCCCACTCCTAGGGCTCAGCCCTCTCCTCAACTCAGGAATGTGCTTACACTGAGACCGCCGGGTCCCTATAGCACTCCATGCCCCATTCACCCCAAAGGTGCCTCCGAACGGGTCCAATACTCCCAGCTGCCCCCCCAACTACAAGTGCTGCTGCCCAGCAGAGGAGGGTAGGGAGGGCGAGGGCGCAAGAGGAGGGTGGAGTGTGGGTATGAGCGCGGGCCAGGCACAGCCTGGTGACAAAGTCTCAGGAGGGTGTGAAGCGAGGATAGTGGCGGTGTGCAGCAGGGTCTGTGGCTGGCGCCAGGGGCTGGGTGACGACACTTGGGGAAGGCAGTGCTGTGTGGTAAGCTGAGTGTGGAACAATTTGCTCTGTAATTCTGGGCAAGTTGTTTCCTCTCTCTGGACCCCAGTTAGCTTAACTCTAACGTGAGTGGCCAGACTAGGAGATGGCTCAGCCCGTAGAGTGTGGCACCCTGTAAGAAGAGGCCGTGTGGAAGCTGTGGGTAGGTGGGCATGGGGCCAGGCGGAGGCCGTGAGGGCGTGAGGCTCTCACCTCGGACCTCCAGACGCGCCTCGCACTGCCGAGCGCCATACTCGTTGACCGCTTTGCAGGTGTAGAAGCCCGCATCACCACGCTCCGCTGCCAGGATCCGAAGCCGGCACAACCCACCCTCTGCCTCCTCCGCAAAGCGCCGCTGGTCTGGACGCACTGGCTGGCGGTTTCTCAGCCTGGTAAAGGACAAGAACTCAGCCCAGAGCCCTGGAGCCTAACCCACGGGCGCAGGAGAGAGGTGCTACAGAGCCGCGTAGGTCTCTCATTCTCCCCAAACCTGTTCCCCTAACTGGTGTACCTAGGCGTTGCAGTGTGAGGTCTCCACCCAGGCTCCACCTCAACATCCCACCTAGAACATCCAGAACTCAGCAGCTCATCTGGATCTCTCTGGCCAGAACCACATTTGGAATGAAGCCTTGCTATTTAGCTCTGAACTGTTCTTTCTTTTTTCTTTAAAGAAAAAATTTTTAAACTTTATTTACTTTTTTCTTGTTTCAGAACCTTTATTTGTTTATTCACTCATTTCCATGGCCGGCACAGCCCGCCCCGAGGGCAGGGCCGGTGCAACATGTGGTGCTGGGGACCGAACTGCGGTCCCTGAAGCCGCCCAAGCTTTCCGAAGAAGGCGCTTTAAACCATTGAGCCATCCCGCCGGGCCCCATGAACTGTTCTTAATTTCCCCTGTCTTATTGTTATTTATCTCCAATGGAAAGATAGCTTTTCTGCTTCCCAAAAGGGATATGAAAGAACTTACAGCATTGAAAAAAATCACAGAGGAAACCAGACAATCAATTAAAAATGAACAATGGAACACAAACCAACAGCAAAACATACTGAGCAGTCAATGTTCCAGGGCCCCAGTATAAGCAAGGCACCACAGCTGAGACCCACATTTAACTCTGGGTTTCCAGGAGCTCAGAAAGAAATTGTGATGATCAGGCCCAGCACAGCACTGGGCCCAGAGTGGGCCTCAAAAGTCACCTGCCATCAACTATGGGGCTAGGGTGAGGGGACCCCTGGTCACTCATCCCAAGTGCATGGACACAAGAATATTTACTACCAACCCCTCCCCCAGAAAGGCCCCAAATCAGCCTTGAGCACCAGGTCAAGGAGCGTACAGGGGGGTGGTACCTGGGACAGGAACCCCCAAAGTCCTCTAGGGCTCCCATTCATCCCAGCAGAGCTAGCGCGTGGGCCCAGGCTGGACTACGGGTGTTTGTAGCGGGGTGAAAGCGGGGGCTACTCACCAGGAAACCACAGGTTTGGGCTCCCCCTGCACACGAATGCTCATGATGACATCTTGGCCTTCTCTCACTGATTGGTCCATAAGTGAGACCTGAGGGAGGGGGGTCCCAAAACATGAGGAGTGATAGAGTACAGCACGGGCTCCTAGGAGTGGGGGATTGGAACAGAAATCTCTCCCATACGAAACAAACTACTGAGGCTGGCTCTGGATAAGAAGGATTAATGGGGCAAAGTTCCAGGCCTTGCTGGAGCCTATGCATAGCCCCAAGAATAAGGGGGCACACAAAGGAATGTGGGCCTGTGGGGGTCTGGGTACCAGCCTAGAGGTCTGACCTTGAAGGTGGGGGGTGCCTTGGAGCCAGTGTCGGAAGAATGGTGGTTCTGGCTGGGGCTGAGCTTCATGGTGGGGGTTCGGGGCCAGGTCTCCCCAGGTTCCGGGAGCTCCTCTGGGGGGCTCAGGTATTCCTCGTCAGAGGTGATGGGGCTGCTGAAAGGGGATGTGGACCCACCTGGAGGAGAGACAGAGAGGATGCAGGGAAGGAAGGGGCCGGAGAGACTGGCAGTGAGCTGGGATGTCCCCCAGAGCCTGAGGTGAGTGGGGGTGGCGCCTGCAGGCCCTGGCCTGACTTCACCTCCTAGGTTCTGCTCACTCCCTTGCTGTGTGACCTTGCCCAGGCACTTCCTCTCCTCAGCCTCTGATTTCTCATCTGCCACAGTCTTTGCCAACAGTCACCCTGCAGATCTTCCCGGGAGGCAATGTCATCCGGATGGCCCAATGCAAAGGGCTTGGCCAGCAGAGGGGCTTAAGGGAGACCTGGAATTCCACTGGATCAGGAAACCCACATTCCTGGCATGGACTTGGGGACCAAACTGTCAACCGTGGACTCCAGAGGAGGTGCTCATCTCTGACCCCACGGTGGTAGAGCCCAGACACCCATTTCCCAGGCAAGCTGCATCTGGTAGGCAGGAACACACACCTCAGAGGAGCCCCATCCTGACCTTGATCCAGGGCCAATGAGGCAGCACCGTCCAGCTTACCCTTCCCCCTCTCCCTTCTCAGCTTCCTGCCATAGACACCCCAGGGGCACCTGTTGACCCCAGCCCTGTAACATGGCCCCCCAAACCCTCAGGAAAGCAGAGCTAGAATCACCCACAGAAAAGGGCAGCCTGGGGAAGAAGGGGTGGGGGCTCCAGAGTTTGCCTTGGGGGAGAGGAGTCCCCAGGGCCCTGATGCCCTCCCCTGCAACTGGCCAGGGGCCCAGCCTTACAGAGCTGGCTCCTATCCGACTGCCAAATACAGACATGATCTGCCACAGCCCCCTGGCCCCTCCTCCTGGTTCCCCCACCCGAAGCCCCCAGAAAGACTGCACCCCAACTCACCCCAAGACTGCACACGTACCCCAGCCTGCACTTTCCTGAAGGCTCTGCCTTGGCACCAGGCCCTCCTGCTGCCTGTCCACTGCCCACCCTGCCTTGGCTCCCCGGGGAGCACGATCTCAGCCTGCCCAGCCCCACGCACTCGCTGACCCAGCCGAGGCCTGCACTGGGCTGGTTTTGGGGGAGGGGAAGAAGCTCCTGGTGTGTGGGGGGGAGGCAAGAGGCTGGGTGGCAGGCAGGCAGGCAGGCAGGCAGGCAGGCAGGAAGGCAGGCAGGCACTGGCTGGGAAGGTGGTGCCTGCTGAGACCACAGGCAGCCGGCAGGAGCAGAGGGGGAATGAGGGAGGGGCAGGGCCCAGCGGGCTGAATTTAGCTCTTCCTAAGCAGCAGCCTGCCCTTCTTCTCCTTACAGCTCTGACACTGACTAGAGCAGAGAGCCTCTAGGCAGAGCCCTGACTCCAGGGCCTCTGGTCCCAGAGGAAGATAGGAGTAGGCCAGCTCTGCTCTGTAATATTCCAGACTCTTGCCTGACCCATCAGGCAGTCCATCAAAGGAGGTATCAGTGGCAAATGGTGTAATCTGCACCTCGTCCAGACCAAACCACCAAGATCCCCACCTGGGAAGATACAGAACAGTCTCAAATATTACCAAGCTAGACCACAGCCTGCTTTATCTGGCCATGCAAACCAGACCTAACAGGACCTTCATCCTCCTTCTAGAGATACCCTCTCAACCTAAGGGGGCCCAGAGACCCAGCTCTGCCAACTGAGGCTTGCCATAGCAGGTCTGGCCCAGCAGCCAGCCCAGGATGTAAGCCTATGCTAACCAGGCTCTGTGAGGCACCTGCTGGCGATCTGCTCTTTACTCATCAGCCGCACCATGGCCAAAGATAAAAGAGCCCAGGGGCTGCTTCACCCTATCCCTCAACAGCCCCTCTTAACTGGCACCCACTGGCATCTGGGCTAAAGAAGGGGTAGTTAAGCAGGGGTCACATGTCCTTCTCCTTCCTCCTATCCCCTCACCCCGCCCGGGGCCACATTCTCAAGCTATGACCTGTGCTTCCCAGCACTGCCCAGGAAGGAGTGGTTAGGGCCAAGCAGAGGGGGGGGGCCCTCCATTTTGGCTGCCTGTCTTGAGGTTCGGGTACGGAGGGAGCTAGAGCACTTGGTGTTGGAGGTTTGGTCTCCAAATGACTCTAGATTGTCCCCATGGAGCAGGGCCACCTACTCCAGGGTCACCTCCAAGCTAGACAGTGCTGAGGTTACTCTGGAGCCTACGACTGGCCAGATTTGCAGGGGGCCTCAGAGACTACTGATGGTGGCCAGGAGAACAGCACCCCAGAAGCCTCTGGCCACCAGCAGCCCAAGTCCTCAAGGCCCTGGGAGACAGAACTGTCAGTGTCACCAGGCAGGAGACCTGAGACCTAGGCTTCACAATGGCAGAACCAGGCCTCCTGGAGATAAGACTCCTGAGCTGTGTGGAAAGGAGACTGATAGAGGAGCCCAGGGTTCTATCAGACTCTGACACCAACGCTTGTCACTGTCCCATTGTCAAAACCATTTTAATAGCCAGTCCCAGGGCCAGCAAGATAGCTCACAGACTTAGTGCCTGCTTAGGTAAGTGCAGTGACTGAGGTTCAATCACCAACACTACATCCCCCCCCCCCCCAGTGGGGGTATGCACTGAGCCAGAGACTGAGTCCAGGTGTGGTGACACATACCTATAATCCCAGTGCTGGGGAGGCTGAAAATACTAGCAGTCTGAGCTGCATAGTGAGAACCCTGTACCAAATACATTAAAAAAAAAAAAAAAAAAAAAAGGCCAGTCCAACATTCTTGCCCTATTCTATCTACAAACTTGGCTCACACTATAGGAGAAATAGTCACACCATCCAGAAAGTAGGGAGCAGGTACCCCAAAACCTACACAATGGAAGAACTAGCCCTTCCTACTTGCCCCCACATCCCCCATGAGGACCCTATTTGCTGTTCAACATTGCTCCTTGGTCAGACTGGCTTAAAGACCATGCAGGCATTAGGGAGCCAGGCCCTGGACCATTCTACTTCAGGGCAGAGTTTTGGACTAAAGAGGACTGACTCCACAGTCCATGTGCTTCTGAAATGCACCAAAAGGCCTCTCATCCTGAGCCAGGTCTCTTTAAGTCCTTGGCAGTGGTTTTCAAACTTTACTACGTACTGGAGTCACCTGGAAGGCTATCCGGAGCCCATAGACTATCAGGGCCAACCCCAGATTTGGAAATCCTGTAGGATGGGGCTACGGCTGGGGCTGGGGCTGGTGCTGGAGCTGATAACTTGGACTTCCAACTCACTCCAAGGGAACGCTGAGGCTGCTCTTTAGAGGACCACATCTTGAAGACCACAGCTCCCTGGTCTCTTCTGTCATTCTACACTCTGCTCTTGGGCACAGACTCATTACCAGTTGCAGCTGGGAGTCTCGCCAAGACTCTATGTGCTACTCAGGTTGCTGCCATAGCTTAGCGCTTCCAGACCCCATTACTGCCTCCTGCCCACTCATTATGGTATATGCAGTGCCCATGGCCCATGGGAGCCTCTGTGGTGCGGGGCAGGCTAAGGAGTGAAAAAGGCAGACATATCCCCGGGGGCCTTTGGCTGGTAGAGAAGATAAGCCAGATACATAGGTGACTTGAGCAGCAAAAAGGCATGAGTGACCAAGGTGGTACAACAGGGGAAGATAAGATGGTCCCAGGAGTACGGAGGGCTGCAGACAAGCTTTAGCTCAGGGAAAAAAGGGAACCTAGAGAAGAGGCGGTAACAGAAGTAGAGTTTGAGGGGCCCGGCGGGATGGCTCAGTGGTCTAAAGCACCTGCTTGGGAAAGCTTGGGCGGCTTCAGGGACCGCGGTTCGATCCCTGGCACCACATGCTACACCAGCCCTGCCCTTGGGGTGCGCTGAGCCGGCCATAAAAATGAGTGAATAAACAAAAAAGGTTCTGAAACAAGAAAAAAATAAATAAATAAAATTAAATAAAAGGAAAAAAAAAAAAAAAAAAAAAGAAAGAAGTAGAGTTTGAATGAGGCAGGAGTAGAGGAAAGAAAAGCAGTTCAGGCAGAAGAACCTTCCCAAACAGAAGTTCAGAAATAAAAAAAACAGACATGCAGGGAGGTCTAGAGGTGAACAGATCCTAGTGGATGGTGACAGATCCCAGTGGAGAAGAAGCAGGCATCAAAATGGGACAGCAGATGCCTCTTGCTGTTCTGGCTGCTTTCAGGGCATCCTCAGGCTTCTGCTAGCCCCATGGGTCCAGGAGAGAGATAACAGTTAAATGTGTGTGGCTTCTACCACAAAGGCCAAGGGTGGCTCCCTGGGATTCCAGGAGAGGGGAGAATAGAGGCAAATGGCTACTACAGTGAGCCCACCAGGGAACAGTGAGGAGAAAAGAGGCACAGGCCACAAGGACAGGGGGATTTCCACTGTTGCCCCAGGACAGGGAGAAGAAGGACTGTGCTGAAAATGGCTCAGGGTTCAACTGTATGGAGCATCAGGGAGAATTTTCCATGGTCAGCCTGGTCTAGCCAGGCAAGTGTTAAGACTTCCCACATGTGAGCACTCAGGCTTCTCCGGGTGTAAGTGTTGGCACCTATAGTATATTTGGTCCCCATTCGTGTGACAGGCTGTGAGTCAGAAGTTCCACGCCAGATGACATCCCTGAGGAGCCTGGGGCACACCTGCTGGGGGCAGACAGAGTGGGGAAAGAGGGCTGAATCTGGTGGTGTAGATCATGCCACCCTGCCTTCTCTGGTGTTCCCTAGATCCCCATAAGGATGGACAACAGAAGCCATGTGGCCTTCCAACGTTCCCTCCAGCAGCAGCCGTTGCTACTGTGAGGGAGAACCAGCAACTATGCAGCGGGTGGCCTGGAGCTCAGAGCAGAAGAAGAGGGGGGCAGGGGAGGGGACATGACTTTCTTCTTTTACTTTTGTAGCCATGACCCCAAATAAACAACCTCTTCTCTTTTGTAATAGGGTTGATCCTATGAGTGGGAGCAGAACAAGCCTTGATGAACCACATCCCTTAGCCCTAATATCTGTGGCTGACTCACTCCTGGCCCGAGTCACACAATTTTTACTGAATATTTAGCCCATGAGTCAAGACGATCCTCACTTTTTTTGGTACAGGGGATGGAACTCAGGAGCCTGCACTTGCCAGGAAAGCGCTTATTCTTCTGAGCTATCTTCCTGGTCCCATAAAGGTGAAGGTCTTGGGAGAAGAATACTAGAATGTAGGGCTCAAGCACATGAGACCTGAGCTTGAGAGGGGGGCCATAGGCAGCAGGATGGGGTCCCCACATTACTTTCCCTCTGCAAACACCTGAAGGCCACCTGTACAGCCCACTAGGGAAGTAAGCAGACTGTGCTCATGCCAGGAAGTTGGGGGGAAAAATGAACTGTAGCCACTACAAGAGGTAAGGAGTCAAAAGAGGAAGCAGTCTGTCCTTCATTCTGTCCCACCCACAAAGAGCCTGGAAAAGCCCTCCCCATGAGCTCAGGAGCACAAATGCATCTTAAACCTGACCCCTCTCTCAGAGTAGTGCAAAGAGGACAGCACAGTGCAGCCCTCTGGGAGACCTGCAGGGAGCACTTCAGGGTGTGACTCCAGCCTCCAAGTGGTGCCATGTTTCTAGAGTTCGGTATCCAACAGGGCAGGACACTTGCTGCAGACACTATTAAAATGCACAGCAATTAAAATGAAATTAAATGAAACACTTGACTCTTTAGTCATGCTGGCCATATTTAAAGTGCTCAAAAGCTACACGTGACTGGTGGCAGCTAACACTGGACAACACAGACACAGAATACTTTCCTGCTCACGGCAAGGCCTACCACTGGTCACCACTGCCCTACGGCAATCTGCTACAGTTTCCCAGTCCCAGTTTCCTCATCTGGGATGGGACACAATGATAGAATCTATCTCCCAGGGCTGGACTGTGTGATTACCCTATCAACACTGGGTCTGGTACATAGAAATTACTCTATTAATGCTAAGTAGCTGTGTTATTTTTACCCAGTACTCATACTAAACGTTGTTTCTCTGGTGAATTATTGCCACCATCCTAAATCATTTATTGCTTGCAACATTCCCAGACACAGGCAGGCACAGATGCCCAATAATGAGTATTGGCCTGGTACTAGCTCTATCATAGTACACTTCACATGTTAGCCTTTCCAGCTATAAAATGGGAATGTCACCACCTGTCACCTGCAATGTGATGTAAGTCAAAGAAAGTGATGTGAAAGGATTTGGGAAAATTACATAGCACTCTAAGGACAGAAGAAACTGTTCAGAGATAGAACACTGGCCACAGGTGCAAATTCAATAGACGACTATGGGATGTGTTTGGCATAAACACTGTATTGCAATAGCCAAGAAAAAAGGCTCCACTTGGGTTAAGCACACTTTTCACAGGCCCAAGCTAGGGATTCCAACCCATGCCTCTGCCCCTCTGAAAGAGTTACTGGGGGGAAGAAGGATTTAGGGCTAGCGGTGGCTGCTGGGGCCAAAGAACACATGGCCCTGCCTGCACAACCTGCCCCCCCCCAAACCAGGGGCTGCATTCTGTAGTTACCCATATCCTGTTACCATGGTACCCAACCACTACCAGATCTGCGGGCTCTCAAAAGCAGCCCTGTTGGGGTGGGCATCCCAGGAACACACTGGGCAGTCAGCCCTGGTTTCCATGGCACTGGGCATGGGGATGGTTGCCACAGGACACTGCCAATCCCTCCCTTCCCCTATGTCCTAAGCCCCTATCGCCACACTCCTGGGCATCCTCCCTATTTCTACTCTTTACTCCCTACAGACTCCTTTGCCAAGTCTGTGCTACCCTGGTTCCACCCCTTCCAGCTGCTCTCTGGGTCCACTGGCCCCCATCCAACCACGCTGGACCAAACAGTGCCTTGTAGGGTAAGAAAGTCAGATTGTTCTACGACAACCAGCACTGAGTGTGGACCTGTGTGCCAGCCTCTTGGGTCCTGGGGCCCTGGAGCCAGTATGTCTTAACAGGGACAGCTACACTGCCTGATGTAATCAAATAATGTGATGAAGGCTTTCTGGTTCTCCAGGGCAAAAGAGGCACAGCGCTGCTGGGAGACCAGAGGATGCAGAGCTAGAAAACAGTGAGCTCTGAAAAAGCAGAGACGAAGTCCTCACAGTCTGAAATAAGGAACAGGGAAAGGGAAGGTACTTCCCTGGGTCCTCCTGGAAAGCTGAGCCCATGTGTACAACATCACCCCTGAACGCTAACAACTAACATTTGTCTACAGCTTTACAGTTCGTAAAGCTCATTTGCACATTCACTTTCATCTGTGAGGATGGTGTAATTATCTCTGGTTTACAAATGAGGAAACTGAAGCTCAGAGAGGTTCAATGTGGCAAACAGAACTCCCAGTCAAGTGCTGACAGCTGCCATTTCCCAATCTGCCTTTCCTACCTTAAAAGGCCCCCAAATGGCCCTGAGCCAGTATTGGGATATTCTTTACTCCCATCTCACCAAATCCCAGCCCAAGCCAGGAACTGATTGGTGTCCTGGAGCCAGATCTTGACCCGTGAGGGAAGCTGGGAGCTGAGTCAGAGACCAGATCCCAGAGATGTGACGGAAGGACAGAAGCATGGGGGCTGGCATGATTCAGTGAGGTGAGAGGGGTGAGAGGGAAAAAGGATCGAGCTTGGCTCCTGGGAGGGATGAGGCAGCAAAGAAGAGGAAGATCTACAGCTCCTCAAAGCTCTGTGGTGCACCTGAAAGAGCTAATGCAGCCCAGGGGCCGAGGTCAGAACCCACTACGCCATCTCTCAATTGTGATGGTGCTAAGGCCCTGGGTCCATGCATACAGCCTCTGTCATCCCTCCCCCCTCGTGCTCCTGAGCTATCTCCCTGGCCCTGTGATCCTGTCTCTTGCAACAAGACCAGCACAGAACAGTGTGTGCCATTCCCCTCCCTCTGCAGTCTAAGTCCCAGCCTCCCTGAGGTCTCCCAGAACACTGACTGATGCTCAGCTGTTCTCATACTGGATGCCTCTGTCCTGTGTTGTCCTCAAGCTAGGCCTGGGCACCTTGGTAACCTCCTTCAGATTTGAGTTCATGACTGCCTTCTATGATGCCTTCTCCCCATCTTTCCTTGTCCCTGCCACATTGCCCAGGACCAGGAAAGCCACCTGAATGAGCAGAATGAGCCATGCACGCTGACAGCAGTCCAGCCCTGCCTGAATCACACAGAAACTGGGCTGCAACCCAAAGGAAGCCGTCCGACACCAAGTGGGCTTTCATAAAAATAGAAAACAAGGCAGGCTTAGCATCACCATCTCCAGAAGGTGCTCTCAGCTGTACCTCCTCAGGGCTTGGGGTTCCAGAGGAGGAATGAAGTGGCATTGAAAGACGCTCTTTTTTTTTTTTTACTGGGGCTGGCCTGTCCTAGGAAGAAAATGCCTTCAAAAGGTTCCTGGTGGCTCTCCAGCCCTTTGAGCTGACAGCTTCTTTTTCTCAGAGACTCAAAGATAATTTGCCTTCCCCACAGACACAGTTCAGGGAATTGCCATAGGAAGATGGTATTTGGAGGCTGTCTAAAAGACAAATTTCACTGACTGCGAATTGGCCAGCCCAGTGTGTGCTTTGGGAATATGGCCTGCCCCGAGGAGAGGACCACTAAAAATGCTTTCTCCAGTGGGGAATGACACAAAAAAGGATTGTGCATGCTGTCTGAGAAACCAGGCTCTCAGCTGCAAGTGGGAAGGGTCCCTGGGCTGTGGCCTCAGAACCAGGGAAGGGTCACAGCTCATCCCCACCCAGCCCTGGACTTGACAGGTTGCCTACCAGGTCTCACGGCCAGTGAAGCGGCACAGCTGGCCTGGCCCAGCTCATTGGTGGCGGTGGCCATATAGCTTCCTGCATCCGCTGCCTGGGCCTCCCTGAGCAACAGGGTGTGCCGCTCGCCCTCAGCACGGAGGAGAAGTCGGCCTTCACTGCGTAGCACTGACCCATCCTTGTGCCAGGACACTGTAGGGAAGTGGTAGGAACCGATCACTGTGGTCCACAGGGTCTTGTTGGGAACCTCTCACCCAGGCCTCCCAAGAAGCCCAAACCATCCCTCCTCCCAGCCCAGGAAATGCTGAGAAATCTGTCCTCTCCTCTGGGAGGTGGGGGAGAGTCCTGAGCAATCCACCTACACACAGGAAGTCAAGGCAGGACCCAGAGAGTGGAAGACTCCCCTCCCACCCAGCTTGCCCTTGCTTCAAGGACTGGGGGTGGGGGCACTTCCCCTCCCTGCCCCACATGCCTCCCCCTCAGCCCTAAGGGCTTCTGCCCTGCTGCTCACCTTCGGGTGGGGGGTTGGCAGTGATAATGCACTTAAGCAGCACATCGGCCCCTGGTGCCGCCACCATGTTCTGCAGGGGAATCTCAAACACCGGAGCTTCCAGGGGTTCTTCTCCAGCGGACACATAGGAGTCATCTGAGGACTCTGCCAGAAACAAGGGTGACAGTTAGGGGATTCCATCCCCGTGGGGATGACTATGGGTGGTGCTGACAGCCCCATATCCTAGAAAGCCAAACCCCAGAGATGGCCTCTTGGGAAACAAAAGTCTCTCTCCTGCATACCCTGAGACAAGAAAGGGAATCCCTGGAGGAAGATTCTCAACCTGGACAGGGCAGCGAAGACCCCACTTCATCCACAATTACTGTTGGTTTCTAGGGGAAGGGGAGGGGCATGATGTGGGTGACTGCATGAATCAGTCATCATTTGTGGCACCACAGGCTCTATGTAAAGCACTTGGAGGGTCACAAGTCTATGTACGTTTCAAATAAATCACAACCTAAGAGTAACCAAGACCTAAGTGGTAAAGGGCAACAGATGGGGGGGGGGATTGCCAAATTGGTGAGGTCAGCAGATTGCAAAGGAGGAGCCACAGGAGAGGGCTGCAAAGGCCAGCCTCCATTGTGTCCCTGCACCAGACAGTAATACTGCACTTACTGCATACAGAGCATTGATGGGTATCCAGGAGGTGACAGGAAATGAGGTGTGATCTCTGCTTACAGGGAGCTCATACAAGAAGATAATAACACCCCACTGTCCTGATTCCCTTTGGGTATTTTGCAACACTAACCATCTCTAAGCTAGATAAAGGATAATGCAGACAGCCAAGAGGGCAGCGAGGATCCCAACTCTGCTGATTTCTAGCTACATATCACCTAGGGCAAATGAGATAAGCTTTTGGAGCCTTGGCTGTGTTATCTGGAAGATGGAGGGATAACACCCAATACTTTCCACAACTGGTACACAGCATGAAATGAGATAGCATCCTTCTGGGCCTAGTGACGCAAGTGTCTTGGTGGATATATCCAGTCATGGTGATTAGCAGGATGATGGATGGAAGCCTAATCATCCCTAATGGCTTTAGGATGCTACTACTTTAATTAAAAATAATTTTGATGTAGAAAACTACCAGGTAGTAAGTGCAATGAGATACTGGCAGGGTCTCCCAGACACAGTGGGCAGAGGTATTAGCAGGGAGTGGAAGCTAGTCAAGGATGGCTTCCTCTGCTGCTCCAGGACTGGGCCCACGGTGCTGTTCAGGATGTGTGAGATAGGGGCAGCAGCACTCTCTGATCCATAGTGTTGCTTATGTCCTCTGAGAAGGCAGGGGACACACATAGGGAGCTATGTGCAAGGTCCACAGTCACCTCAGAGATGCAGGATGTGAGGGCATGGAGAGAGAAGGCAAGAAGGGGAGGCTGGGCCAGACCTCAGTGGCCACAGATGCACGGGCCAGGGGATGGTGCCAGGAAGGGAAGGGCAGCGTGATCTCTTCCCCAAAGTTGGCTGGAGGTAGGACGCTGAGGTTCCCACCAGTACCTCCTCTCATTGATAATATGGGACAGCAGGATCATTAGACCTTAGGGGACCTGTAGCAAGCATCCGTGCACTGGTCGTGCTCACACCCCAGCTCTCCTAGGCCTCCATTCAAACACATTCACACTCCATCTCATCAGTGGCAGGTTTTGGCCCAAGGACCTTCGCGGTCTTCAACTCCAGCCCGAGCCTGTGTCAGCGCCAAGCACATGCACCCTCACAGGCAACCTAGCAGCTCTTGTTCCCACAAGCAGTTCGAAAGTCCCAAAGGTTCCTATCTCCAGGTTCAGGTCATATTCTCAGCCCCCTCGGCTGCCTTACCAAGCTCAGGAGAAGTGGGACGGACCCGGCGACCTTTGCCCTGTCTGCGGGCCCCTCTCCGGTCCCAGGGCCCCCAGGGTCCATCCTCCTCTGGCCCTCTGCGCTGCCTCTTCTCAGCTTCAGGCCCCGCCCTGTTCTTCTCCAAGATTTGGGGCACAGCAGCTCCCTCTAGGCCCGGTGTGGCCCACGGAAGGAAGCGCACGGCCTGTGCCGGGGGCTCCCGCTTCCGACCCGAAGGGCCTTTTGTCCTGGCCTCTGGAGGATCAGCGGTAGGGGGCGGCACCGGGCTCCTGCACTCCTGAATGGCCCTGCCCCGGGTCAGTGGGAACTGGTCCCGCCGCCTAACCTCCTGCTGTGGGCCTTCCCCCGGCTCCGTCCTGCTCACCGGCCCACGGCTCCGGGGCCTCCCAGACTCGTCCCCCGACTTGCTCGCGATGCTTGAAGGGGTTGACTGGGCAGCAGCAGGGCTCACAGCCCGCGAAGTCTTGGGGGTGGAGGGCCGGGAGAAGAGCGGGGGTTCGCCGGGCTCACGCGGGGATGGGGCGCGCTGCAGCGTGGCCCGCAAAGACTCGTGTGAGCGCACCAGCTCCTCCCGCGAGGCGGAGCGGCGGATGCGACCCAGCTCCTGGGCGAAGCGCAGCTCGAGGTCTGAGGCCGGGCTGCGCTGTCGGGTGCGCTCGTCCAAGGAGGCTGCCTTTTGCTGGAACAGGCGGCGGCGCTCGGCCACACTGCCCCGCGGCGTCCGCAGGTCCTCCTGCGATGCCTCGGGCGTGCCCCACGCGTCGCTCTCGGACTTGGGCTGCTCCAGGGAGCGAGCCTTGCGCAGGGGCACCCAGGGCCTCAAGGGTGCCGGCGGCGAGTCGCTGCGCTCCAGGCTGCGCCGTCGCTCCTCGAAGAACTGCAGCTTGTCCAGGATGCGAGAGCCGGCGCGTACCAGCCTTGGGGAGCGGCCGAGCGCAGACTGGCGGCCAGAAGCCTCGCTCAGTGGCGTCTGAGGTCGGGACTCTGCCGTGCCGGCCAGCGAGGGCCCCAATGATTTAGACTTTTTCCCTCGCTTCTCTTCTGTTGTGGCGTCCTCCGGTAGAGCGAGCTCCAGGGTGCGCCGGTGGGGCGATGTGGGGGTGGCCGGGGGCTGAGCTCCCGGTCCCGAAGAAGCCCGCCTACCCACACGAGGGGAGGGTGGGGGGAGCAGCGCGGACTTGGACGGAGGTGGGAGGGCCGGGCGAGGACGAGGGGCTTCACTGGCCGGCTGAGGCTGAAGGTCAGGCTCTTGCCTGTGCAATCCACTTTGAGGGATGCTGCTGCAGGAGCAAGACCAAGAGGGGTAGAGGATTCAGGGTCCCCACCTCCTAGACCTTCAGTTTGTGCGAGGGATTGGGCAGTGGGCATGCTGGGCAGGCTTGGGGGTGACATGGGCCAAATTCTCCTGCCCCCCACCCCCGGGAGGAGGGCACAGCCAGTGCAGGTGCTAGGGAGAGGCCAGTGGCTCATGCACCATAAGCACAGGCTAGTGGCTGGGTCCAGGTACAGACTCAGCTCCAGGGGCTCTGGCCAGCACCTCCCCCCAGCCCCAGAAGCTGGGAAAAGCAGGAACAGAAGTGAGCATGAGGGAAAGAAAAGAATGAGGCTTAGGACTCAAGATGAAGTGGTGAAGGAAGACAGAAGGGCTGAATGGGGTGGGACCCTCTCAGGAAGGCAGCCTCCCACCCATTCCTGTCCCCAGCTGGCGCCCACAGCCCTACCCAACCTCAGTAGGGCACGTCCCCTTAATAATGGCCCCCTGGACCAGGAGCAAGCATTCAGGAAGCAGGGAGCAGTACCCTGTCCCTGAGATGACCCAGCTCCCAGAAAGACCTGAATCCATCCCTGTCACCCCTGCCAGAGCTGGTAAGGCACAGTAAGTGGGAATTGGGATAACCAAGCTCCCATTCCCTCTGCTCAGTCTGCCTGTGCATAGGCCTCTGTCTTTGTCCTGCCCCTGAAAAAGGTATCTTGAGTCCTTGGAAATTCTGAGAGCACATAAGTCCCCTCCAAGGGATATGTTCAGAAATAACTCAGCTCAGAAATAACTACCAAGTGGGCCTGAACAGGGGGTGTGGGAGGTGAGGAGGTAGGAAGGAGCCTGTCAGCCCTGAGTACACCCTCACTTAATAGAGCTTAGAAGCCAGAGAGCTAGGCCTCCATTTCCCCCACTGAGGGCCCTGGGGAGGCATGTCAAACATCAAGACTGGCAAGAAAAGGAAACTGAGGGCTATTGTGTCCCACACATTAGAGAGAACTTAAAAATGTAGAGTGGCTCAATGAATATTTCCTGTGTGCCAGGCATACGCTAAGTGCTTCAAATGCAGAGTCATTTAATCCTCCCAGAAGTCCCCTGAGATAAGAACTGATATTACCCCCATTTCCACAAGAAGAAACTGAGATCTCAAAGAGGTTAAGTGCCCCCCTTGAAGGCACTTAACGCCATAACTAGGAGATGGGTGGTTGGTGCTGGGATTGAAAGCCAGGTAATCTGACTTCTGAGCCCTTGTTCCCTTTCAGTCATCTGGGTTTCTTGAACACACAAGATGGGAAAACAGCAAAGTACAACTGGGCAGCTGTAGTAGTTCTAGGGGTGCCTGAGCATAAGGATGTTTTATCCTACTTGGGTCAGCTACCCACATTGCAGGCTTAGCTCTGGCTGGCAGAAGGCAGAGGCAATTCTTAGGGCCCTGGCAAGGGAGAAAAGCCTGGGCCAGTCTCCTGCAGGGAGGAAGAGCTTGGGGGGAGGGAGAACAACAGATTCCCAGAGGAATGGCCTCTGTGAACTGGGCGAGGCCTAGAGAGAAATTGGGGACATCAGGGACATCAGAGCAGGCCTCTTGCCGGCAGCTTCAAGAGCTCCAGGCCAGACTCTATCACAGACATCACTAAGGAAATAGGTTCCTCCTAAGTTGCCATAGCAACTCCAGTCTCCAGCTAGGGCCTGGGGAAGAAAGACAGGGAAGGAGAGGGGAGTCTAGGGCACAGGAAGCCTGGTAATGCCAATGAAATAAGCCAAGGGGGCCCCACTGGGCGCAGATATCTCCCCTGCCCACCACTGACCACTCTTAACAACCCTCAAAATAGCCTCCCCACCAGGCCCTTTATTTCTCCTCGGCGATGTTACCTCCCCCACATCCATACCCATCACACATCAGGCCCCCTCTTAGCTCCCCAAATGCCCCCATTACCTCTCCCATCAGCCACTCCCCTCTTCTGCTCTAGCACTTCCTCCTATATCTGCCAACCCCTAAATATCTACAAATGGCTCCAGTGCCTCCCTTTAACACCTCCAGCCCACACCACCCCTTATCAGGACAACCTTGGACCCCACCCTCGGGTATTTCCCAGGAGATGCCACTTGTCTCCTGCTGTTGTCACAGCAAGCTCTCTGCCTCCACCCAGCCCATCTCCAGCCCATCCCTTCCCCAGACCCAACTCCCCTCAGCCCCACCCCTCTCTCCCACAGGCCCCGCTGCCCCCTGACCACCTCGCTCTCGTCTCTCTCCTGGTTGCTGGCTGGCTCCCCTGTTCTCTGCTGCTCTCCTGGGAGCTGCTGTGTGGAAAGGTTCTGTTCCTCCCAGAAAAAGGCCCACATGGGAACAGGAATGTGCAGAGAGATGAAAAGGCAGCAGCTGCTGAGACAGCAGGCACGGAGGGGGCCCGGGGGGGGGGGGGGGCTGGATTCTGGGGACAACTGGAGCCTGAATGGGTGAGGCAGGAGAGGGCCCCTAACATACTGGAGCTCTTGGAGGTGAGGAAGGGACGGGGGTCCCCAAGCCTGTGGAGATGGTATGGTGAGCCAGGACAGGTGGGAGCAGGACGTGGGTGGTGATGGCACAGAAGGAGGGAGCGGCATAGGAAGAGTGTAGCGGTAGGGGTGCGAAATGCACAGAGATGGATGGGGCGGGGTAGATGAATGGTGACTGATGGGGCAGTGACGGGCAGTGCAGGACAGCACAGTGAAATGGGACAGGGCAGGCCCAGGTGAGGCCGTTACTTACACGTGGATTGAGAGCGCCCGTCCTCTGTACAGACTGAACGCGCTGCCGTACAGGTCACTGGCCACCGAAAGGCTATCCTCTGACCCCCAGCTTGCGCCCACCAGATTAGCTCTCGATGCCCGCACCAGCGGCTCCACCCCCAGGTGCCGTGGCCCGGCCCCGGTTGCCTGTGCTTGCCTTGGGCTGCCTGGGAGATGGCGGGTGCCACTCCCACTGCCCGGTTCCTGCTCCAGGACTGTCTGCCCGCTGCCCCACCAGCTCACTTGCTCCTCCGAAGTGCCTGTCACGGAGGTCGGGGGTGTGTCCAGGGAGGTGCCCACCAGAGTGTCAGAGCCCCCTAGAGAAAGGGGCACGGTGAGTGGAGACACTCAGCAGAGGAAGCCCCCCTGCCTGCTACTGGAGCATGCAGAAAGCTCACCTGTAGGGGTGCTAAGGGCCCCGTCATCTCGAAGCTCCAGGCGCTGGGTCTCCTGCACATCGCTGATGTCATCCTCAGCAGGCTCCGAGTCTGGAGAAGAAGGGGTCTGTGTGGGCAGGGCCTCCTCCCTCTGCCTCCAACTCTTCCCTGTCACCTCCTGCCTCCCCCAAGGCAGGCTCCATCTTACCACAGTAGGATGCCAGGACCCCATCTTCTCCCCTCTTTTGCTCCTGACATCCCCTGGGGGCTGCTCAGGGTAGCCCCTCCTGCTAATTCCTTGGCTCCCTCTCTGGGCCCCTGGCTACTTGCCCTTGCCTCCATGGGGTCCTCAGAACTGCTCTCCTCCTACGCCCACTCACCTAATGGCTTACCAGCGCCTCATTTCCATTCCCTCCTCTCCTTCCATGAAAGTCCCACTGCAGTACCCAAATTAACAAGATCCTAGGCTCTGCAGCTCTAAAGTCTGGATTCCAGTGCCCCAGGGGAGTCACCTTAGAGTCGTATTGTCAGGGTACTCGACCAACCGCAGGGTCAGCCTGTCCTGCACCCCAAGCCAGCTGGAAGGCATCGGGGTACAGCTGAGGCAGGGTGCGGAGAGGTTGGGCTGAGCAGGGAAGAAGGGATGGGTGGGGGACAAGATCAGGAGCCAGCTTCCTACCGTAACTTTGCTTTCTGCAGGAGCGGAAAACTTCGCTTCCATAGGAGCAGCAGGAGAGAGACGTGGACAGACAGTTATCAGAGTGTTTGTGGGGTAGGGCATGGAGGGCAGGCAGGACAGAGGGGGCATGAGGGTCCCTGGTGCCCAGAGGTGCCCTGTGGGGATGGGTGGAGGTGCCCAGCACATGCTTGAGCTGGTTGTCCTGGCTATCCCAGAGGTTCTATCCCCTAGGCACTTGCCTTCCTCCCGTGGGCCACACGCATATCCCTGCCTGGGCCTTCCTAACGCTAGTGGTCAGGCTTAGCCTCCTTACAGCCGAAGGTCCATCTGTCTGCATTTTTGGACAGACGCTTTTCTTAAGAACCCTCTCTCTTCCATTGCTGAGTGGTCTTCACAATCCCCAGTGGTTACATTAAGAACCAAGGTTCCTTGGCATGCTTTCACCTTCCTCAGAGTCTATCAGATTCTGTGCCTCAGTTTCCTTGTGGGTGCCATGACAAGCAGGAACCATTTGCCAGGGGCCAGAGCATGGCAGTGAGCTCCTTCTTACTTGGCCCCAAAGATGGAGAACAGGAGCTCAGGTCCCTGTGGGGTGTTCTAGTGAGCCCCTTCTCACTGCTAAGCCCTCTCTTGGTTGTAGAGCACAGGAGCCCTTGTTGGGTGGGTTTCTAGGTGAGGAGGGGGGTCCCAGGTCTCATGGGATATCTTCAGGATCTTGACACCTCATGAAGGGACAGGGACCAGGAGGCAGAGTGGGCATGGGCTACAGCAGCCCACAGTCCACGCACCATGGGTAAGTCGGCCAAAGGCCCGGCGAGAATGGCCGGTTTTCTGAAAGAGAAAAGCCAGAATGAGTTGTTGGGGGGAGGCTTGCTTCTGGGTCCCTGTAGCTCCTATCCCAACTTGCTGTACCAAGCAGAGGAGACTCATACTGGGGGCCAGTGTGTGTGTGAGGGATAGGGAATGGAGGGGGGGCACGGACACCCAGAGCCACCGATTTGCACTACAGGGAATGCCCAGTTGGCTCTGGGGAGATGGAAGGAGGAAGGCGAGAGGGTAGGAGGCTGTGAGTCCATCACTGTGATTCCCCGCTGGATAGAGCTCACATCCTGGGTTGGAACAGCATCCCCAGACAGAAAGGAGACAAGGTAGTCAGGATGACTGAGGAGAAGATGGAGGGGGTGCGCTTGAATGACTGGGAGACAGAGGGCACAGGACACCCATTCCTGCTGGGGAGAAAGGACAAATACCTGGGATTGGTGTCAAGCAGGCAGGGAAGGGTGATGGGGGGGGGCAAGGTAAGATCCCCTAAATGGCCAGGGCCTCGCGAAGGCGGGCAGGAAGCCCGGGTACGCGGAGGGTAGGGCAGAGCAGAGCTTGGAGGAATTTATTGAGCTCAGCGCGGATCCCTGTACGTTGCTTTCTGGAGTTCCGGAAGATGGAACGTTCCAGGGTCGGGGACTAGGGACCGTAGGCCTGAGGGGCTGGGGTCGGACAGAGGCGCAATCGAACAAGGTGGCAAAGAAGGGGGCCTGCGCGCCGAAGGCTGCCGGGGGCAGCTCCGGTGGTCGTTGGGTTTGGGGACAACAGGAGGGGGCCCTGCCGTTCAGTGCGGGGAGGGGCCTGCGCGCTCTGGACTTGGCCAGCGCCCCCGGAACGCGGCCGACCAGCCACCTCCGCGGTCTGGTGGGGCCGGCGCTCTCGGCGCCCCCTACCCGGGCCCAGCCGCGGTGACCCGCCCTCCCTCCCGAGCGTCCAGCCCTTCCTGCGCCCTCCCAGCACCGCCCGCCCCCGGAGCCCTCACCTGGAAACGCTTCTTCACCCACAGCTTCTTCATGGCGGGGGAGGGGGCCGGGCCGGCGGCCGGGCGAGGAGGGGACGGCGGGGGCGGGGCGGAGTCGGAGGCGGGGCCGGGGGCGAGCGGGGAGCGGGCGGGAGCCAGCGCGAGTGGCGGGAGCGGCCCGGCCGCGGGAGGCCGGGTACTGGGAAGGCTGCGTCGGCGCCCAGAGCCCGCTCCTCCCCCCGTCAGCCTGCACCCCCACCTGGTGCCCCTTCCCTGCACTGCACCTCGGCCACCCTTGGGGCGGCCCTCACCTGCCTCCTAACACGCCTACGGGACAGCTCCTGACGCTGACAGTCCCCACTACCGCCCTGCATCTGCCTCCCAGATCCTGGGCACGTGGGGAAACTGAGGCACAGAACGGAATGCAGTGGCATCTAGCTCAGGCTACTCTCATTGACAGTCCAATGTGGCCGCTCAAGGCAACTCTGGAAGGTCAACAATATCTTGCTTGCTTGGCAAACATGCGCACACGCACGTTGTGACAGACAGGACCAAGCTCAGGCAAGATCTGGTGGGTGGAGAGCTAGGTTATCCTCAGGGCGAGGGCCCTTGGGTCTGGAAGGCTTTGTGCTGACATGGACCCACCCAATCCCCCACCCGGCTCCTTGAGGAAGGCAAGGCAAGCTTTCCTTGATTTACTTTAAACTTCCTGCACTCCTGCCTCATCCATGCAAACACACACAGAAGGTAAGATTCCCAGAGGTACCCCCTAGCAGTCAGAGTCGCCCCAGGATCTCCCAGAGGTGAGAACACTCCGAAATTTTTTTTTTTTTTTTTACGCGCTCCTCTTTTCCACCCCTCCTCCATTCAGCAAACTGCAAAGTTCTATCCCCCTCTTAGGCTGCTTTCAAATTTGCCAGAGGCCTGGTGCTTTGCTATTGTTACCTCTTTTGCAACAATCCCATGAACTTGCAGTCTTAAGGAAGATGGCCCACCCACTCTCCTGTGTTTAACTAACTGACCACTGTCTGAGGTTCAGAGCAGTCATGTAACTTGGCCAGAGCCACACAGCTTCTGAGACTGCAAGGAATTCTCATTCTAGTGTACACGAGTAGTGCCAGTCCTGGTTTCTGAGCTATGACTCCGGTACTAAGTAATTATTAACACATTACACTTTGGTCTTTACTAGCTATTGTGCTAAGCATATTGTATGAATAAACTCATTCAATCCTCCACAAGCAGGGAGACAGAGGCCCAATTTCACATAGCTAACAAATTCAGGGAGCCAGTATTGTATGGCTGGTTACTGACCACTATGTTATAAAGTATCATATGCTGATTGGCCAGTGCGACCCCTAATTTTATTGTGTTAATTAAAGCCTGGACACTGAATGCATACAGATAGTCAGGCATGGAGGCCCACTCCCACAATTCATTCCAAGACTCTGGGGCGCATATGCATGAGTTATTCCAGCATTCTAGAAGGCTGACCCTGAGGCAGGAGGATTTCAAATTGGAGCCTAGTGTTGGAAATTTAGCAATTTGGCAAAACCCTGTCTAGAAATTTTAAAAATTAGAAAGAGCTGAGAAGGTGGCTCAAAGGGAACTTATGGGTTCAGTTGCCAGAATTATAAAATAAAATAAAATAAAATACAGAGATAGACTGATGACTTTTGTGCTACCTGCACAATGTTTGGGGTGATGAGATAAGAATGCTCAAATTTAGACAAAAATAATAGCACCTTCCTCATTGTCCAGTGTCTGCTTCACTCCTGAAGTTGAGTTTGGGGCTCTTTTATTTTAAGGTTTAAGGTTGTGCCTTGTACATTCTGGGCACACACAGGGGTTGTTTTTGAGACTACCAGTGGCAAATGTTAAACATACAGGTGTACGCTAAGGGACGTGTGTTGAGAGGCTACAACCAAAAGACCCAGACACCTCCAAATACACCCACTCACAGGTGGGGAGCTGAGTGGGGATAGAGGGTAACTTGAGCCCCTGTTCCCCAGGAGAATCCGAGGGGCTGGCACATTCCATAGCAAAAATAACCAATGGGCAGCAGGCGTGAGTGACGGGACAGCTGGGTCAAGGAGGGGCCAGTGGTTCTGCATTTCTACCCTGGGCCTGTATTGCTCACCCCTGAAGGAAGGGCCAACCTGGGCCACGCTCTTAGGTTAGACCCCTGAAGTTGGCCCCTGAATGCTCCATTTTCTCTCCAAGATCAGACAGCCAGGATTTCCATTTCTACACTAGCCTCTCCCCTTACCCAGAGAAATTCCAAAGCCTTGGACCACACCTAATCTGTGCTGCAGAGCTTCCATTGGGCTATATCCACCTGCTATCCTCCGCTTTCCTTGCTCTGTATTTCTAACATACTGTGTAATTTGCCCAACATCTGTGCCCCCCTCACCCAGAATGTAACTTAAGGAGTAACATCCCCCAAACACTCAGACCATACCTGACACATAGGAGACACTCAATAAATATGGGGATAGTGGCCCAGCCCCGGATAGGTGGCCTCCCTTCATCTAGCCTTTCCCTTTCTCTGTCCTGAGCCAGATCCTTTTCCAAGGAACAGCTGGAGATGTGAACATCTTGCACGTATCTAGGACTTCTGGAAGGACCTGCTCTGGTTACCAAACTGTCACCTGCAGGGGTCTTGGCATACTCCAGAGGTCTTTCTGCTGCTCTTTGTCCCCTCTCAGCATGCTCCTCTGTTCCCATTTTGGTGCCTCCCCTCTCCTGGGCTGGTCTTTGCCCTGAATGGATAACAGCACTCACCATACCCACTCCCCATCCATATTAGTTTCTTCCTGACTTTTCATTTGGACATTCTAAGTTCCAGGTGAAAAAGATAATTGTGAAAGACTGCTCAATGCACAGTCTAGTGTGTTCTTCTGGCTTGCCCTGACCTCCACTGGCCCTCTCTCTCGCTATGGCTAATCTCTCTCCTCCATGTTTTCAAGAACCCAGGATGGTTCACTACCATCTACTGGCTTTGATCCTTGTGATTGATATCAGAGTCTTTCCAGACTCTGGCATCAAAAGTACAACCAACACACACACACACACATACACACATGCATGCACACGCACCCCCCCCCACATGAGCATCCTCCACTTGCCCCTCCTCTCGGCTGTGTTCTCTTTCACCCTCACCCTACCCTTTTGTGCAGGGGGGCTCCCCCTTCTGCCATGCATGCCCCTTGCTCTGAGGCCAGCACTTGCTCTGAGGCCGGCACTTGCTCTAGTCCCTTGATTTGCAGGTGGCAGCTCACCCTGTGCAGGTGGGAGCATGGTGTTTGGAAAGAAAAGAATGCCTGTCTGTGCTGGAGACTGGGCCAGAAGATGGATTGGGTTAATGACCAGAGGAAAATGGTCACAAGGACAAATCCTTAACTTCTCATCTCTATTTCTGTGCAGAAGTAATGTGGACCCAGCCTTGGTGATGCAAGCTTTCAGGCCCAGCCCTGCCACCTCCTAGCCATATGGCCATGGGTAATTTTGCCCCTGAAACCCCAACATTATATGGATAATTATCACAACAGTAATCTTCGGTTTAGAACATTAAATAATTAAATTAGATAGTGTTCTTTTGCCTTATATTTTTTCTACACTCACCTCCTTTGTTCCTATTTTCCCCTCTCTCTCTGTACCCCCAAATCCTACTACTACCATGGCAGTTTCCTGTCCTGAAAATTTCCCAGCCCGAGACCCCCTTATCTCCTTGGATCCCTAACCTCCATAGGCCTGGTTAACACCCTTTTATCCTGAGCTACCATCTCATACTTTGGGGGTGCCAAGAGCTTTAGCATCACTCTGTCTTGCTGAGTTGAGAGCAATCCTGAACAAAACTTGCCTCCTTCTTTCTGTAACCAGGTCCTTGCTTGGCTTCTTCAAGTACCCTAAAGTCCTCCTATTGTTGATTCTAACCCAGAAAGTTCCACAAGGAATTTTGAGCAATGCTGAAGTGTTGAGCAGTGGCCTTGAGCCGGGAGCTGTCACTGGGAAGGGACTGGTGAGGGATGGGCATCAGAAGTGGGCAGTAGCCAGACTCACCCAGCCAGCATCAACAAAGCAAAGCCCCTCGCTCCTATAGATCACGGGAGAAGGGTGGGAGAATTAGCTCTATGGTCATCTGCAGGAGGACAGAATGAAACCTCCACCTATTCTGGCACCTTCTATTTGCACAAGCTAGATAGGCTCTCAAAAAGAACACACTGCTGCGCAATTCTTATCCTATCCTAACATAAATGTCAAAGGTCCCAAATACAGCTCCTCATACTCAGGGCCTTTTCTGTACTCTAAGTTCCTTTGTTTACCAGTCTGGACCCCGTCCCTATGCTGTCTAGGTAGGTACACTCAGACTTGGCTCTGCCCACCATGCTACTCAGATTACAAAGCAGCAAGGAACCAACCCACTGGGGGCTCTCCCACCTCATCACTTCCATATGTTGAGGGATCAGGGCAGGCTAGCAGACCCTTAAGAAATGTTAGGTCAGGCCAGTCATGTAGCAGCTGCTCCCCAAACCCTAGAGAGTGATCCCCATACACCCTTTTTGTGTAGCAAAAAGGCTCCAGAGCCACACCAAGAAGATAGAGTTTTTAGATCTGAGAGGGGATGGCATAAGCAGCTACATAGTCACCTCCCTCCTGGTCCACAGTGTTCTCATCTGAAAAAAGAAGTATTTGGAGGGCCAGGGAGATAGCTCAGTAGAATAAGTGCTTGCCTGGCAAGTGCAAGGGCCTGAGTTCAACCCCCAGTTCCACAAAGTAAGTAAGTAAGTAAGTAAGTAAGTAAGTAAGTAAGTAAGTAAATAAATAAATAGATAACCCACTGAGCTAACCCAAAAGCCCCCTGTAATAAAAAATATTAAGGAAGTGTTTGGAGCTGGTGTTCTCTGTGGACCTGCCCAACATTAAACAAATATTATAACCACTGCCCTTACTGTGCCCTCCCTTTCCCTTCCTTAATAGTTCTCTCCTGAAACTATTCTTATTAACTTATCTGTCTTACCCTTCCATTTATGTTGTTTTAAGCTCCCTTTGCTCCTAGGAGACCAGAGCTAAGGAAGATGCTGGAGTCTCTTCCAATTCAGAACTGTACCAGAACATGTTCCACCCCTGACCCAAGCTAGGGAATCCTGTACCTGTCCACCTGCTAGACCAATCAGGAGAAGCCAGCCTTGGCCCACTTTGGCCTAGGCCTAACCACAAAGATCACAAGGAACCAGTGGCTGGAGACTGGGAGGTGGGCAGAACCAGGCTGGGGAGATGAGATGCTGAGTCTTCTTTCTCATCTAGCTGCTGAGCTCCTTCACCCCTAGGCCTCCTCCCTAGCCCTCAAGGATTGACCCTTATAGGACACCACGCAGCTGGGATGAGATGCGGCTCTTACAAATGCCTAAGACAGTCTCACACACCACAGCTCTCTGCCACCTCCCCACCATGAGGCCTACTTTCCCAGAATTCTATTTTTCATAGCTCAGGCTACCTAAGGCTCTGTGTTTGGCCTAGAGAAAAACCATGATCCTAACTCTGGAGCAGAGGAATACTAAAAGAGGACCAAAAATTAACCCACAGAGAATCAGTGCTGACCTGGCATCCTTCTCCAGGTCCAGCAGAGCAGTGAATAACAGGTCCAGGATCCTGTCCCTCCCCTTTGGGCTCAGGTCACCAGCCTGGAACTGTACCTCCACCCTACCCAAAGGATATCCTTAAGCATCCACTTGAACCTCAGTAGACATGCTCCATGGGCTTTCCACGACAACTCCACATGCCCTGTCCTATATCTGTTTGTATCATTGCAGTCCTTCCACACAAATGTGCACACACATGTGCATGCCTGTGGATCTTGAGAAACCACCTCCATTCATGCCCAGCCCTTGCTCCACTGCCTGGCACCCTAGACTTCATTTCATACACATCTATCTATCCCCTGGCCCCCTCTACCCCACCATCCCAACTACAGCAATGGCCTGCTAGGAGCTCTGATCTATGTGCTCCACATTGTACCACAGACCAGGGGAAACTAGTACCTCCTTCAGACAGGCAAACAGCTTTAAGGAGTTCACAACTGCCAGTTCCCTTAGTGGAGAAGAGGATCGGCCCCAGGAGGCCCCTCTCTAGCAGAGTAGTAGTAGGAGTTCCACCACAGGGCCCCAAGAAGCTGTAGGAAGCTCAGGCTTGGCTTACCCACCCCTGACCCTTGACCTCTGACCCTCCGTACGGGCACCTTTCCTTGACACTCCTTCCCTGCCTCTCTCTGCTGATCTGCACTTCTGCTCCTCGCAGCTGAGAACCCCTGGCACCTGGGCGCTGCTACCTGCCCCACGTGGCCCTGGCCGCCCCTCTACCTTGGCTCCCCACAGCCCAGCCAGACGCTGCTGGCCCACCTCCCCATTACCTCCGACCTCCAGCACCGTGAGAACGGCCTCGCAGGAGGCCCGGCCCCGCTCATTCTGGGCGGTGCAGCTGTACACGCCGGCGTCCTGAGCCCCGCAGCTCCGCAGCCACAGGCAGCTGGGCTCGAGGGGTGCGGGCAAGAGCTGCCCATCGCGGAACCAGCTGAAGCTGGGCTGCGGCGTCCCGCTCACCACCACCCGCAGCCGCACATCGCTGCCCGCACACACCGCCGCGTTCTTCAGGGGCCGCAGGAAGACTGGCGCCCCGGCCGCCAGGGCCCCTCCGCCGGCCCCCACCTTGGCCCTCTTCGGGGGCACCCCGGGGCTGGAGGGTGCCCTCGTGCCCGCGTCCTCGCCTCGCGTGCCCCGGGCTTTCTGCATGGCCTCTGCGAACTGGGCTAGGGGTGGATGCTGGAACTCGGCGGCCACGGGGGCACCAGGGATGGTGCCCTAGGAGAGGAGTCCTGGGGCCGGCGGCCTGCCTTCCTGCTGCCCGCCCGCCTTCGGCCTGCTACCCAGAAGGTCACCAGGGCGGCCGGCGGTTGCGCCTCGGGGTCTATTTTTAGGCCCCCCGGCTCGAATTTCGAGGGAGCTGTAGAGAGAGAGGGAGGTAGAGGAGGGGACTTGGATTCCACTTACTCCTTCTCTCCCTTCGGGAGCCCCCCTGGCCAACCCCAGCTTAAGCGAGTCCCTGAGGAGTGGCTTCACGCCCACTCCTCCACCATGTGTCTGACCCCACCGCCACCTGGGGCTGGGGAGTAGAATTACCACAGGGCTCCAAACCGTTTCCCTTCCTCCAACTTTGCAGGCTTCGGAGCCCCAGCCCCCCTGGGCTGGTGGAAAGGAAGAGGACAGGCTGGACTTGGGGCCAGGGCAGGAGAGACATCTGAGAGGTGGAAGGAGATATAGGTCTGTGGGATGGTGCACACTGGGCAGGAGGGTCTTAGTGGTCTTCCTGGCACCTCCATTACTGCTGGCAAACATGAAGACCAGGAGCCTGGCAGTCAGGTGGATTCCTGCTCCCAGAGTCCTAAATTACCAGCTTGGTGATACCTATGGTCTCTTGACCTCCACCCCCTCCTCTGTACAAATGGCTTGTGGGGTAGGGTGGACAGGCAGAAAAGAACGCAGAATGATGAAAATATGTAATATAACCATTGTTAAATTTTTCTGGTTTTGAAATTCTGTACTATATGTAAATAAATAAATAAATAAATTTTTAATTAAAAAAAAAAAGAGTAGAGAGGACACCTTAGGCAGAGGGACAGTGTGAGCAAAAACAGTCCATGATCAAAGAGAGCCATGTGTTCTGGGAATCAGGACGTTTGGAGGGATGAACTGTGGTGGGTGGAGGAAAGGAGGTGGGCCTGCTGCAGGAGGCTCTGGCTGCTAAGATCTCCATTCTGAAAGCAGGAGGTGCTACCACAGGGTGTTAAGTAGAGAAATGACTGACCAGAGCTGTGTTTCAGGAGGATCCCTGGGGCAGCCCACGTGGAGAGTGAACCAGAGATGGGAGACCTGTTGTGGTCCTCAGAGGGTAGAGCCTGTAGAAGTACAGATTCAAAGATTCCATCCCCCGAAACTCTTGCTCAGCAGTGGGATGGGAGAGCCCTGAACTGCATACATTTGACAAGTAGTTCAGATGATGGATCTGCCTAAGGGCTGCACTTTGAGAAACATCAGGATAGGATATAATGGCTTTGAAAGTCCAAAGGAGGTTACTATGATAGCCCAGTGCTGTGTCTGGACTGCAGTGGTCACATGGATCACAACTGCATTGATCTAAATGTACATGCATACATGTATATGCACACACACAAATGCATATACATCTGGTAAATCTAAAGAAAGTGAAGGAACAATGCCAACGTCACTTTCCTGCTTGTGTTTTTGTGCTCAGACAAGGTGTCGCCCCTGGAGAAAGCAGGTGAAGGGTACACAGGATTTATTATTTCTGACAACCACATGTGAATATATGATTATCTTAAAGATAAAAGTTAAAAGAAAGTCTGGGGGCTTTGAAGTATAGCTCAGTGGTAGAGAACTTGCCTAGCATTCATGAAGACCTAGGGTGATCCCCAGCACAGAAAAAACAATTAGATCCATGCAAGACCCACGGCTGCCCTTGAACCTCAGGAGATGAAGTCTGGGAAGGGTTAAAAAAGAGCCATGAGTCATTCAGAGACAGGGAAAGTTATTGTTGATCATGCTGCTTTGTCCCCTGCCTTCATTCTGAGATATTGAAATCAAAAGTGTGTGTGTGTGTGTGTGTGTGTGTGTGTGTGGTGCCCACCCACCACAGCACAGAAGAAACAATTTGAACACTGAATTATGTCCATAGAGATTAAGAGCCTTAAGGAATAATTTTTCTTGCAGTTTGCATATATTAAAGCTTACTCTTTGAGATGAGTTCTCTGGGTTTTGACAAATGCATAGAATTACGCTGGTGCTACCCCAGGGCCATACAAAGCAGTTCCATCACCCTAAATATTCACTTGTGCATATCCCTCTTTGTAGTCAGCCACTCCCCTCTACCAACTCCTGGCAACCACTAATGATGAATTGAATTTTAAAAAGGTTTAAAATGTGGAGAAAGCATTGCAAACAGAACATCAAAAACAAAGGAATAGCATTTTTTTTTTTTTTAACTAATAACTCAAAGCTCTAACTCTGTGCGACAGCCATTGCTTGGAATGCAGTGGGTGGTTTGTAAATGTTGACTGGTTGGTTAGTTGAACAAATGAATCATGCAATCTTGAATGACACCCTTAGCATCGCTAAGCCTTGGTTTATTCATCTATAAAATGGGAATGACCCAGCTCAGGGTTTATTTGTGAGCTTCTACTAACACACAAGGGTTCCTGCCTCCGAGTAGCTCATGTTCAAGAAGAGAAAGACACAACAAACACAAAGAAACTGTAAAAGTCATCAGAGGGACATAGGTGCTGTGGGAAAAGCTCTGTGGGGTAGGGGATGTTACTGTGTGACAGATAGTGCTTGCAAAGGTGGTAGTTCCTGCCAGCCTGTGCAGGGGATTGTTGGAGCTGACTTTGAGGCATTAGGAAGCACTCTCCACAGGCATCTTAGAGATGGGAGTTCACCTGGTGGTTCCCAGAAGAGCCAGGGGTCAGCAAGGCTGGAGGGCGTGAGGGCAGAGGGGAAGGCAATGGTCAGATAGCCAGCAGGGCCAGATGGCTTTGTGTCATGCAGGCTGCGGCACTTTATGGGAAATGGTAAGTCATCTCAGAGTTTTGAGCAAAATTACATGATCTGACTTACGTTATTGGGATGGCATTAAATTATTATATTAAATATTAAAATGAATATTAACTATTTAAAAAGGCCTGGCACAGAGCCTGGAACACGGCTTATCTCCTGTTTCCCTTGCGTCTTGCAGGGCTTTCAATGACTTGCACCCGAGGGTCTGTGAGCCCGAGTGAGTCACTAGTGCCCTCTCCTGGCGGAACCTGTCTGAGCCACGACAACTGGAAGTGGTCAGGCTCTGGTCAGGCCATTTGCCCAGGGCAGCTGGCTGTAAAGCACTTGTCTGTCCCTCAACATGGGCCCCACAGTGCCCTGCGACCTGGCGCCAGGCTGGTGTATGTGCTGCCAGTCTGCCCTGCCTTTTGATCACAAGCCTATGGTGTCATGGAAAGAAATTTGGGCTTCAGAGGCCAAGGAGCCTGGAGGCCCATCCTCCTCTGCTACAGAATGCTGTGTGACCTTGGAAGGTCATCCCACCTGTCTGCACCATGGAACACTTCCTCTCTGTTATAATGATGCACTGCATGCCTAGCACATGGAAAAATCTCAGTAAATATTCATTGAATCAGTGAATGAAGTGTCAGGGGCAGCTATCAACCCTTCTGGGTAAATGTTTAATTTAGAGAAAAGTAAATAAAAGTACCCAGTGGGTATTCATTCAAGCAGTATTTAAATATTTAATAAGTACCTACTATGTACTGAGCATTCTTGCAGGCACCAGGGATGTAGTAGCGAATGAAACGAGTTAAAGTCACCCTTGGGCAGCTGACATTTTAGGTGTTGAATCAAAGGTCATAGATGCATTTGCATTTGTATCTTGGTGAGGTCTGGGGTGAGAAGGAAGGAGAGGTGAATGGGGTGCTGGGGAGCAAGGCAGGGCCTGCAGCCAGAAGGCAGATGGGGTAGGAAAGGGCCCGGGGCCCCTCAGCTCCCGGTGCGGGTTCTACCTGCACAGCCCTCCCCACTGGCACGCCTGAGGGGTTGTAGCCCACATAGGCCAGGTCCTTTACAAGGGAAGCCAGTCTACCTTCTACAAGTCCTCTTTTTTCTCAGTGCTTAGTTTTGAAGGACACCGGAGCACCCCAAGGGCAGGGAGACACAGTGGGTGTATGGGGGGGGGGGCGCGGGTGTCACTGATCACCGTGTGTATGATCATTTTTTTCTTTTCTTCGTCTATCCCCTGGACTCCCTGGGTCAGCTGGCTGCACTAGTCCGTCTCCGTGTGGGCCCCAAGGAGGGTATGCAAGGGGACAGGCCTAATATTCAGAAATGCTCTGCCTGGAGGGTCAAAGGGCAGCTCCAGCTTTCTTTCTTTCTTTCTTTCTTTCTTTTTTTTATTTTAACATTTATTTTTATTTTTTTTTTTGGTGGGACCAGGGTTCGAACTCACGACCTTGCACTTGCCCAGCAGGCACTTGTGCCTCGGAGCTATCTCCCCAGCCCCTTTTTATTTTTATTTATTCATTTTTTTCTTGTTACAGAAACCTTTGTTTATTCACTCATTTTTATGGCCGACTCAGCCCACCCCAAGGGCAGGGCTGGCCCAGCATGTGGTGCTGGGGATCGAACCTCGGTCCCTGAAGTCGCCCAAGCTTTCCCAAGCAGGTGCTTTAGACCACTGAACCATCCCGCCGGGCCCCATCCAGCTTTCTTTCTAAGGACAAGTGGGCGCAGTTATGGGAGCCAGGTGGGCTGAGCAGGGAGGGCTTTCCTTCAGCACCACTCCCAGTTCAAAGGCTATCATGAAGTGTAGACGTGCAGGCGGAACTGGATCCCCGGCCATCATCAAAGCTGGGGTGAGGCTGAGACGGTGGGGCTTCTCCTGTACCAGGAGAATCATTGTCCAGAGGACTTCTAAGGTCTCACTGTGAAGTGTGAAATTGCTATGTTCTCTTCACCCTGGTGACTAGATAGTACCTGAGCACTCAGTGACTTATGTATCCTTTTATGCTTTGTAGAGCAGGTAAATACATACATAACTCACCCAGGGGAAAGGAGCAAGAAATTTCTTATGGATATACTCCTTCCCTTTATCCACCAAGGCCCAGTGTCTCCCTATCCCCTGTGTTTCCCTCACAGAGAGGCCAACTCAGATGGTAGGACCTCCAACAAACTCAAGGACAAGATGAGGACACTGGGAATTCTGCTTCTATTTTATGAGTTGTAGTGCTTCTCTATAGACCCACAAGGGAAGTTCCTGACCTAGAGGGAACCACTGGAGCAGGGAGAGGGCAGGAAAGGATCATGGACCACTAATGATAGAGATGGAGACCCAGTGTATATCCAGCTCCTCTGGGGCAATGGGGGCCTTCTCAGAGAGAGGAGGCAACTTGTGAAGGAGGCTCCAATGAAGGACAGGAAAAATAGTCACCAGAAATAACTTTGGAAGTTTCTAGAAAAGCTACTTTGGACTAACACAGCAGAGATCTTAAGACTAAAACTCCCAGCCGGGCGTGGTGGCACGTGCCTGTAATCCCAGCACTCGGGAGGCTGAGGCAGGAGGATTGGTGCGAGTTCGAGACCAGCCTGGGCTACAAAAGTGAGCTCAAAGCCAGCCTCAACTGCATAGCGAGACCTTGTCTCAAAAAGACTAAATAAATAAATAAATAAATAAATAAATAAATAAAATAAAACTCCCTAGGTCTATCTGACTCAGTTTATCATACTTCTATGTCTACCTTCTTCCCCTCTCCTTTGAAGGACAGGCCCTTTATGGGAAGAGGAACATGAAGCCTGAGGTCTACTTGGATCTATCAATTTTCCTAGAGCTGAGATTAGAGGGGTGCACCACCATGCCCACTCTCAATTGCTGGCTCAGTGGGTTGGGGGGAAGCGAGTCACAGTAGGGTCAAACCCCTGGCCTCTGCGCCTGCTTATAGGGGTTTTAATCCGCTGGGTTATTTGGCCGGCTCATCCTTTAACATTTTCTAGACTGGCATGTGTATGTGAGTCTCATTCTACATACTCTCTAATTCCATAGATATTTGTATACCTCCTATTCATTAAACAAATCTCTTAAAAATTATATTAATTAATTATGTGAATACATTTGAATGTTTTTATTCCACAATTTTCTTTTTTTTTTTTTTTTTCTTTCATATGGTCTACACTCCCCTTCCGTCTTTTCCAATTCTCCCATCATTTCCACCTGTTTCTTTCATTGAGATTGCAGAGCATTGCAAGGGTGGGATCATTGCCTGGAGGCCTTCTGCAGGATCACTGAAGTCAGAGGATGGCTATAGGATGAACTGGCATTTTCAGAGTGTGGAAGCTTCTTACCCAAGCCCAAATTAGAGCTTTCCATTTTTCTGAATATTGCTATTTTTTCTGAACTGGCCCCTGTGCATAGAAAGGGTTAACGAAAAAGGCTGGGGAAAGGCCTGAGGTGGCTTCCTTCAGAGCCAGTTGAGAAGCTGCAGCTTTCTTCAAGAGACCAGGAGGTAGCGCCATGCTCTGCTCCTGAAGGTGCCATAGGACCTTTAAGGGGGTAGTTCAGGAATCCAACGGGAGGTATCTGTGGTTCCCCAAGAAAATCCCCTTGTCTAGCCCCCACCCTGCTTTGGTACACACATACAGCAGGCCTCGGAGGACCAGAGGATAGCCGGCCTGGTTGGAGTGTGGCCCAGTGCATCTAGGGCGATGGGTGAAGTGACACGGCTCCATCCCCGGGTGCCCACCACGTAAGACAGCAGGGGGCCTACAGGCTTGTGCTCATCTCTTTATTGTTTCTGTCCAGAGCCCCTGTAGTGGGAGGGGCAGTTGCGGGAGGTGGCATCCTCCTGCCAGCCTGAGCCTGCACACGCTCTGCCTCCCTCTCCTCTCCTCTCCTCTCCAGCATCTCACCCACCCTCTCTCCTTCTGCGTCTCCCGCTCCCACATCCAGCACCTTCGGGGGTTCCCTCTTGCAGCCCCTTCTTTCTAATCCCACCCTGGGCTGAGGAAAGGAAAGGAAGGGACCATAGTGACAATTTCAAATCCTTCAGTGTCCTTGCCCAGCTTGCTGAGGAGCCTATCCTTTCTTTCTCTGACTAGGGCCTGGGGGTGGGGAGGTCCACAGAGCTCTGTCCTGACCCTGCAAGTCCCAACAAGCTGCTCTGAGGCATTCCTAAAGCCAGAGGCCACAGCCAAAGATCACAGGGCTGGAAGCCAGTAGGGCCACAGCTCAAGCTGGGCGCGAGAGCCAGATTCACCCCCTTCTAACAGCCAGGGCTCATGGTGGGGTTCTCAGAGGTGACTAGAGTGCTGCCTGGGACTGGGCAGGATGGGGACCATGAAGGGGGTCAGTGACAGAGTAGAGGCAGTGAGGGGAAGAAGGCAAGGCGGGTGGGTGTGGCATCTCTGGATGGGAGGAGGCCGGTTCACTTCAGAAGGCAGTGGCGATGGGGCCGGGACTGTGTTGGAGGCTCTCTAGCTTTAGAGCACCTCATGCTGCTGCTGTGTGGCCTCACTGACGACCTGGAGAGGAAAAGAACCCTAGTCCAGCCTACTGCTGACTCAGGGATATTCTATATATCCCACCCCAAGAAAGGAGGACGCACTCAGGCCCAGTCAGGCCAGCTGGTAGAAGATACATGGCCCATAGTCCCCCAAACACCCTCACAGCCCCCGCCAAGGATGAGGAGCTGGGCAGACTACTCACCTCCCCATCCCGGGTCTCAATGGTCTTGATCATTACTGTCTTCTTGGTGTGGACCTCAGAGCCTCTTTGCTCCGGGCTGGTCTCTGTAATAGATCCGCTGTATGCTCAGCCTAACCAAGCCCAGGCAAGGCTGTACACGGCCCAGAAGCCACCTCCCTCAAGACAGGCTTTGAACTTCCTCAGTGGGATAGTAAGTGGCTCCTGTCCCTGAGCCCAGTATCCAGCAGGGGGCTCTGCAGATCCAAGGGCCAGCCCCATAGCTGACGGGCACAGAGGCCCACAGTGCACAAACTGCTGAACTAGGGACCCCAAGGCCTAGGCTGGCCACCTCTCCACCCTTGGGCTCTAGGAGAGTCCTGCAAAAGTTTGTATACTGAGACTCGCCCTGTTCAAGATAGAACCCCAAAGCCCAAGCTGAAGGAGCCCTTTTGGAGGATGTGCCAGGCCTCAGCTCTTACAAGACGCAGAATGGGTAGCCTAATGTTTCAGCAATGGTGAGGTGGGGTGGCAAGCACTGTTCACAAGACTGACTCACTTGCCCTGTTGTGCTTTGATTTCTTTGCTATGGAATGGTAGCAATGATACTTGCCCTGTTGTGCCCACAAGACTATTGATTCAAAAAAACACTAAATGATTTTAAACATAAGACTCACACTTGGTGTCTCTATAAACAACTCACTGAAAAGACAAGTTGTGAGTTTTATAGGAAGGGTCAAATTTAGGTCCTTGGTATCATGAGTTTGGTATTCATGAATTTCCTTAGCAAGCAACTGGCCTGTGATAAGCATTGTGACTCGTTGGAGTGCAGCGTGTATTTTTTTCCTGATGGAAATGAACATCGAAGACTTAAAAGGTTTGATCTAGGAAAGGAAGAGCTGCCAAGGACTCCGACTTGCCTTCCTAATGTATCATTAGAGCATATTTTTCTGCTCTCTGAGGTTGGAAAGCCACTTGATCTGCATATTACTAATGTCAGAATGGCAAAATGCCCCAAGAGCTTGTTCTTTTCATTGTTTGGCTTTGCTCTGACTTGGCTTCAGGTTTTCAAAGGTGCATCCAACATTTGCTCCCATGAACTGGAGGTGCTCAACAAACAGCCAGAGACATGGGCCACAAGCCAGGCAGAGATGGGCATGGGGTGCCTTCGAGTCCCGAGTGGGAGCTCCCCTGCTACTGGGCTTCCAGGGACACTCCTGGTACTTCTAGAGATTGGGGTTGACACACATACCCAACACTGTTGAGGGTGCAGTGCACACAACACAACACAGTAAGAAGTTCTCTCTCAGAAGGGGCCTTACCTGCCTTTACCTATCTTAGGCAGTCCCCTTTCTCTGAGCACTGGCCCCACAACTCCAGCCTCCCCTCCTGTCCGATCTTTTTTGTTTGTTTGAGACAGGGTCTCGCTATGCAGTTCAGGCTGGCCTTGAGCTCACTTTTGTAGCCCAGGCTGGTCTTGAACCAACACTGATCCTCCTGCTTCAGCCTCCCGAGTGCTGGGATTACAGGTGTGCGCACCACGCTCAGCTCCTGCCTGATCTTGGGCAGAGCCCAGCATGTACTCCTGGCTCTTATAGCCCTTCCCCCAACCTCCCAGCACACACTCACCTCGGAAGTTGAGAGCAGAGAAGGTCTGGATAGGAAGGTTAATCCTGAAAAGGGAGAGCCCAAGTCCTCAAAGAGTTAAGCATATAGCCATCCCTGCCTGTGACCACAACAGTCAGTGCTTGTCTTAAACATATTTCTCAGCTCTCCCAGTCCATCTGACCCTAACACTTCCTCCAGCCACACTGCATAAGGTATGGGGTCAAAGGCCAACATCAAGTGTGCCACTTCCAGAATTGGAAGGATCAGCCATTGCAACCCCAACCTACTGGTAGACACTGAGATGTGCAACCTCATGGTCCCCTCCAGGACATCAGCATTTCTCTTCTGTCCCTTGTACTGCAAGAAGTTGGGATAGTAACTCTGATTGCCATGAACTGGATAGGACAGTCCCATGAGCTGGTCATTCACATTCATATTGGGGAAAAGTAAGGGAGCTTTACCACTGCTATAATCCACTCTATTGACATTATTCTATTAACCCTACACCCTCTCTTTATGTGAAAACACATCTAAACACATTTGCTAGTTATGGTGTTTTTTTTGTTTTTTGTTTGTTTGTTTTTGTGGGACCAGGGATTGAACTCAGGCTTTTGTGCTTGCCGGGCAAGTGCTTATTCTACTGAGCTATTTCCCCAGCCCCTAGTTATGTATTATTGTTATATACTATATATTATTAACATGAGACTAAGGATCAAATCCAAGATGTCACATATTCTAGGCAAGCACTCCACCACCAAGCTACATCTCTGATCTTTATTTTTATTTTGAGAAAGGGTCTCCTTAAATGTCTCAGCCTGGCCTCAAACTTTCAATCCTCCTGCCTCAGCCTTCAGAGAAGCTGGGATTACAAGTTTGTACCACCACACTTGGCTTAGATAGTCCCTTTTTTTTTTTTTTTTTTTTGGTCTTTTTGAGACAGGGTCTCGCTATGCAGTTCAGACTGGCCTTGAGCTCACTTTGGTAGCCCAGGCTGGTCTCGAACTCGCACTGATCCTCCCGCCTCAGCCTCCCAAGTGCTGGGATTACAGGCATGCACCACCACGCCCGGCAATATTCCCTTTTTGAGTAGCAATGAATACCATTTTGGGGAGGCCTGTGGCTTAGCTCAGTTGTTTAAGTACCTGCTCAGGAAAACACCATCAGGCACGGGGAACTGGGGTTCCATCCCCAGCTCTACATGCCTTACCCAATCCACCCTTAAGGCAACTTGAGCCAGAAAAAAAAAATCCTTCTGAATACCATTTTTTATTTACTGAACGAACCTGTCTGAAACTAAGAATCAGTTTACATACAGTGAAATAGGCAAGTTTTTGTTGTTGTTGTTTTGTTTTTTTCAGTACCAGGGATCAAACTCAGGACCTTGAACTTGCCAGTAAGCCTAAGCTGCTGAGCTATCCCCCTGGCCCTATATAGGCAAGTTTCTAATGCATACTTTGGTGTGCGTCATCGCTGTCCCTTTATCTGCCAGCCCAAATCTAGGTACAGAATGTTCCTATCCCTCCAGAAGCTGCTCCCTTCAGTTGTCCTGTTTCTGTGTCTAGGGGAGGCGGTGATCTGAATACGACACCTGGGGGTTGACCCTGTGTGGCATGTACGCCCTTGCCTCTGCGTCCTGCCCTCAGCTGTGTGCGCAAGGCTTCCTGTCTCTTCTCTGTCTCAGCTGCCGCTTTCTGCCCCTCCCTCTCCTTCCTCGTCATTCCTTCCTCTCCTTTCATCTCTCCCTTGACTGCACTAATACTTTATGACTGATTGCTGAATATGATTTTATGCTGTTGGCTCTTAATTCCAAAGGTGGAGGAGGGAATACTTACATTTCTCTTTTTATGAAAGCTGTTAATTACATCATTTTTTACCCAAGTGGCCTCGATTAATTCCTTGCAATGAGCCGAACTGTAGTTCCTTGTATAAAATTGTTTCCAGGTCTCAGTAGATCCAGAGTCCCTGGGAAAGGACTCTTCTTATCCCCACCTCAGAACCCTCATTCCAGCCCCCGCCTGCCTCTCACCGGCTCTCCTCGCCCTCCAGCAGCTTCCGGTAAGTGGCAATCTCCACGTCCAGGGCCATCTTCACATTGAGCAGGTCTTGGTACTCGCGCAGGTGTCGGGCCATCTCGTCCTTGAGATGCCGGATTTCCTCCTCCAGGCGTGCGATGTTGTCCTGGTAGCCACTGGCCTCACTGGCAAAGCGGTCCTCCAGCTCCCGCATCTGTCTCATCAGGGAATCATTCTGCACAAGGAGGGTGGGGAAAGGCCAAGTCAAGGGCAAGCTCAGAGCCCAAGGGAGGGGACCAGAATGGAAAGGGACCCCACCCTGAACCTGGGAGGCAACTCCACATGTTCAAGTCCAGCACTTTTCAAAGGAGTAACCAGGGAATCCTGCACCCAAATGATGTCTCATGTGGACATTTGGAGAATAAGCCACATAGAAAGCACCTCTGTGTTCAGTCCACACAGGGAGAAGCGGCCAGAAAACTTCTGGTCCCTTAATGTCCTACAGGGAATGCACCATCTAGCTTTACCCTCCTATAGACTTGAGGTGATGGAGGCTCAGAGTCACAGCACAGTGAAGAGGCAAGCTGCAGACAGAAGGGGGCTGAGCTTTTGGAGATGGGCAGGGACTCACGGTGCCCTTGAGGGCGTCAATCTCGCAAGTGTAGGACTGGATCTGGTGTCGGTATTCCATCATCTCCTGCTTGGCCTGGCGTAGTGCATCGTTGTTCTTGTTGGCAGCTTGGGTCAGGTCAGAGACCTAAGAGTAGAGACAGCCCCTGAGATAGGAGCCAGACAGGGTGGCAAAGAAGGCAGAAACTCTGGGCTCACCCTCCTTCCCATGGATGGAGCCACAGGCAGCACCTACAAACTGGGATGCAAAGGGATGGAGTCTCCAGGCCAGGCCACTCACTTTGGATTTGTACCACTCCTCAGCTTCAGAGATGTTCTTAGCCGCGATGGTCTCGTACTGAGCCCGGATGTCCCTGAGAGCAGCTGTAAGGTCTGGCTTGGATACGTCCATCTCTACCTGGACCTGCTGCTCCTGAAGCTGGGCCTGTAGCTCACGAATCTCCTGCAGGGTGTGGCTGGGCTTCAGTTCTCATCCAGGCTTCCCCTAGCACCCTGACACCCCATTCCTAGAGCCACCCACCCCCCTTTTCAGCAGTTTCACCATGGCCTGGGGACCCTGTGTACCTCTTCATGCACTTTCTTAAGGAATGCAATTTCCTCATTGAGAGATTCGATTCTTCGCTCCAAATCAATGCGCGCTAGAGTGGCTGCATCCACGTCCTGGGAGAGGTCAGGCAACAAGGTTAGGGTTACAGACAGCCCAGGTGGGCAGAGGGATTCTAGGGGAAGACAGAAGGGAGAAGACTGCTGGGGTAACAAAGAGAGCTTACTGCTCGGAAGGCAGCCAAATTGTTCTCTGCTTCTTCTTTCAGCTGGATTTCTTCTTGCAGCCTGGCCAGGATAGACAGAAGGATAAGACAGTTGGGATTAAGGCAGCAGTGGAGATGACAGGCCAGGGGGTGGATCAGGGAATGGGCTCCAGACTGAGAGCCCTGGCTGCTGGATAGGGCCCAGAGGGCCAGAGGGAATGGTAGAGGCCCGGCCCTACCAGGGAGGGGGCAGGAAGTGACCTAGGCTCTGCCTTGGAGCCACACCCTTGAAGTCTATGTCCCCACCAGACCATGACCTTCCTGGGGTTGGGAACTGCTGTCTATTTTCTCTTTCTCTGTGTTCCTTGTTCTCAGCCCCAGCCTGGTCCATATAGTTGCTCAATTAACGTGTGTGACTCTTGTAGCAGGAAGGTGACTGCTCAGGTAATCAGAGGCAGGACCTGTGAAGCTTCTGCACTCAGCTTTTTCATATTAGATGTCCGGTGGAGCTTACCATCCAGTCCTCCCAAGCTTTTGGAGGGTCATAGGCCCCTATCCACTCTCCCACCTGCTCCAGTTGTCCACTTGTGAAAGGACACAGCCTCAGCTAGGCCCAGGGGACAACCTGCCTCCCCAGGGGTCTCATCAGAGCTGAGCTGAGAGCTATGCTTCTCGGTTCCCTGCCTCTCCCAGCCTGCCCCAGGTTTGTTCTTATCTCCCGTCATTCCTGCCACCCTGACTGAGTCCCAGCTCCCTCCAGCCTCCAGCCCTTCCTCTGCCCGTTTGCCTACTAGATGCCCACCTTGTCCTCAACCACCAGTACTGCAGCTTGAAGTGCTTTAGAGACAGCTGCTTAGGGGGGGGCCCTGGGGCTCCCAAGGACTCTCATTTCTATCCTGTGATCTAGCTCACGAGGTCAGTTTTGTATAGGGAAGGAACACTGGGTGAGATCCAGGTTCCAGCTCCCCTTGGAGGACACTAGGGGACGACCTTGTCCAGACCCAGGTGGGACAGGATCCCCTGGCCCAGCTGCAATTGCGGACAGCCTGGGCGCTCAGGGCGCCAGGGCCTTACTTGGCCTTGAGCCGCTGCAGGTCGTCGATCAGGTTGTCACGTTCGACGTCCACGCGAGCGCGCTGGTTGGTGAGCACCTCCACCTGGCGCCGCAGCTCGCGCAGCTCCTCCTCGTAGAGCTCGGCGACACGCGTGGGCTCGCGACCCTTGAGGCGGTTCACCTCGGCAGCGAGTGCGGCGTTCTGCTGCTCTAGGAAGCGCACCTTCTCGATGTAGTTGGCGAAGCGGTCATTGAGCTCCTGCAGTTCCACCTTCTCGTTGGTGCGCGTGGTCAGGAACTCTTGGTTCACGGCGTCGGCCAGCGAGAAGTCCAGCACCTCCCCCGCGCCGTAGGAGGGCGCGCGGGTCGCCCCCAGCCGGCCTGCCCGCAGCGACCCCAGGCCCCCGGCCCCGCCCGACGTGCGCGACACCTGGTACACGCGGGATGTCACCGAGCTCGAAGAGCCTGTGGTGCCAAAGCCTGCGCGAGGGAACACGGGCGAGCTCAGCGGGGAGCCGAGCGAGAAGCCCCGGGCCCCGCCAAAGGCGCGGCGGTAAGAGGACACGCGCTGGCTGGACGAGTAGGCCTGGCTCATGGTGGCGGCGGCAAGGCTGGGCGGGCACACGGAGGAGGCAGCGGGCAGCCGGCTGAGAGTGGATGAGGCGAGGGGAGACAGAGCCCCCAGCCGGAGGCACTATTTGTAGCCCTCCTGACATCAGCCCCCTCCGCCCCTCCCTTGACAGCTGCAGGATCCCGCTGTCCTGCCAGGAAAGGGAGGCCGCTGGGCTGGCCGTGGGGGCGGGGAGGCCAGCTCCCCCGCACGCGCCCTGTGCCCCAGCCCCTGCGCTCAAGAGGTCCTTAGGCAGCCGCTTCGTGGGGCCACCAGCCCCATCCGGCCTCTGTGTGCTTTCCTATTGGAGCGGGCCTTGGAGGGGAGCGCTCTGCCAATTTCCATTCTCTAAGAGAGTTTTCTTCCCCCCTCCCCCCAAAAAGGATCTGGGTCTTTTGAAGGGACAAGGCCTATCCCCAAGAACAGCCACTTAACTTCTCAAGATTCTCTAGAAGGTGCAGAATTTTGGGATGGCTCAGGCTAAGGCCAGGAGTGCCCCAGGCAGATGGAGGGGTTGCTAAGTAGGCAAGGAGGGGCAGAGAGCAATCCTGGCCTGAGTGTCCTTCCAGTGTGTGCTAGTGGCACTTAGATTCTGGGTCTGGGTCTAAGTTTCTCCCTAGATGCCTGTCTAGCCTCTCTATCTGCCCTGCCCACGGAGAGGCCTTGGAGTTTGTGAACAGCAGGGTGATTCCCAGAAGGGTGGAAGTACACTCAATTCCTCTGTACAGCCCCACCCCACAGGACTCCCCGGGATCCTGCTCCTCTCTCCCCTTCACTCCCCTGATTCTTCCGCCCACCTCCTCACACCATCCACACTCACGCACACTAGGGGATTGTGTTTTGTCAGGAGCTGAGTGTCACCCTAGCCACCTCCCTGGCAGTAACAGCTGCCAACCCAAAATACCAGAGGGTGGTATTTATAGAGGAGAATGCATGGGCCTAGAAACTAGGTACTGGAGAGGCTCTGGGTGGGAGGCACCTCAGGGGTACAGGCTCCAGATGGTCAAGAAAGGCTGGGGAGACAAGCCTGGATCATGCCCCACTCCCGGAGGCTCCAAACCCCCAATAAGGTCAAAGTCCTAAAGACAGCTGGCCTGACCCTTAGCAGCACCCCCATGCCACAAGACACTTGCTGACAAAGGGTGGTCACACTTTCCTGTGAGAACGGGCCCTGCCTCTACATCACTACCAGACCCTCTGTAGGCCTCTTAGGCCTGGCCTCCTGAAATGCAAACCATGGACCCGAGCACTGAATCAGGAGCCTGCAGCTGGTCCTACCCCAGCCCTGCCATGCCTTGAGGTGCTCAGCTGTATGGTGGGACAGGCCAGCCTCCAAAACGTACCCTGTAGGGCTTTGAAGAGGCCTAGTAACAATAATACCTTCATGACCTGACCATCTACCAGATGCCAATACTACTGCAAGCACTTCATGCCTGTGACTACCAGTTTTCCAACAACCCCCATGCCATAGGGGCTGGCATTATTTCCATTTAGTAGCTCAGGAGACTGACGTATCTGCCTCCAGAGCCTGGGCTGTGGCCCTAGGTGGGTGTGATTGTGCCAGGTGAACTGTAAAGGGCTTTGTTACCCTTGTCCTTTTTTTTTTTTTTAATTTTTTTATTTTTTATTTTTATTTTTTTTCTTGTTTCAGAACTTTTGTTTATTTATTTATTTTTGTGGCCGGCTCAGCCTGCCCTGAGGGCAGGGCTGGCACAGCATGTGGTGCCGGGGATCGAACCTTGGTCCCTGCAACCACCTAAGCTTTCCTAAGCAGGTGCTTTAGACCATTGAGCCATCCTGCCAGGCCCACCCTTGTCCTTTAGTAATTTTTTTTTTAACATTTCCCTGTTTCTTTTTTTTTTTTTTTTTTCTTTTTTTTTGGTCTTTTTGAGACAGGGTCTCGCTATGCAGTTGAGGCTGGCCTTGAGCTCACTTTTGTAGCCCAGGCTGGTCTCGAATTCGCACCAATCCTCCTGCCTCAGCCTCCCAAGTGCTGGGATTACAGGTGTGAGTCACCACGCCCGGCTCTTCCCTGTTTATTTCAAGGGAACAAAGAATCAACCATCAAATTCTGTAAAAAAAACCATGGCATTAGAGCTGAGGGGACCCACAGGCCAGCCGCTTTCCCACATCTGAGCCCAGAGCCCCCTAATTTGTCAAAAACCAAGGCAAGATCAAAAAACACAAGTCCTGGAAAAATTATTATGAAAACTCCAGGGAGATCTTCCTGGGCAAGCTCCCTTCCTCATTGTCCCCTACCCAGGGGCTTGTAGTGGGAGCAGAAAGGTCAGACTTAGGGTTTGGCTTTCAGTACGGGGGGAGGAGCCTGGGGCTGGTAGGAGGGGCCTGGGAAGGAAAGAGATCTCTGGCCCTGCCCTGGCTGATGGGATATGCCTGTCGTTTAGTATTAAGTGTCGAATTTTTATGCAAAGGACAATCTTAGGAGGTGGATGGGAAGTTTGAGATATTCTTATCTGGTCTTCAAGTCGGTGCAAGCTGTCGTGTTCTGGTTATTTTTGTGCCTCAGCTCCCAATCTAGATTGTATGATTTTGGAAGTGTTGTGGATCTTTAACACATGCCCACTATTGTCATCGTCATTCAAAGAAGACTGCAAGCTCTTCCTGCCCATTTTTTTATTTTGATGACAAAAAGCTGCTTCCCAGGATGTGTGGTGGCAAGGATACTTCAGGAGGCTGAGGCAGGAGGACCACTGCAAGTTAGAGGTCAGCCTGTGTTGCATAATGAGTCCAGGCCATACTGAATTACATGGCAAGCTTCTGTCTCAAAAAAAAAAAAAAAAAAAAGCACCTCCTCTCTCCTCCTACCTACCCTGAGCCCTACCCTCAAAGAGCAGCTATGTGATTGTGCGCCCCCCCACTGCAGTGATTGCAGTGATTGGTTCAGTGGCTGGGACAGGCTTGAGCAGGACCAATCAGAGACCTTCTCTGAGCCCCCCCCCCCCCCCCGCAGGATGGCTCAGTCGTCTAAAGCGCCTGCTTAGGAAAGCTTAGGGGGCTGCAGGGACTGCAGATGGATCCCTGGCATCACATGCTGCGCCAGCCCTGCCCTCAGGGCAGTCTGAGCCGGCCATATAAACAAACAAACAAACAAACAAATAAATAAATAAACAAAAGTTCTGAAACAAGAAAAAAAATAAATAAATGATGCCGTTTATTCTCTAGTCAAAATCAACAGCTACCAGGCTTGGCTTGGAACCATTTGGATTGATTCCAACATGCAGTTCCACACCCGAGGATTTGCTACCATGGAGGGAAGCAAAACAACACTCTTGGGCCTGCAAGGCAGGTGAAAGAGGAGCGCTCCAAAACATGCCCCAAGTTGGGCAGCACTGGTAGAGAGAGAATGTAGCCTCCTAAGGGGCTGCTTAGAAGTAGACTCATTAAAAATAATCATACTTTATCTAGACCCATATGTACATGGTGCAGATTTTAAGATGGACAAGCTAGTAAGTGCAAAGTAATTTCTCTTTCCATATTTTGACACTTAGTCCCATGTTACCTTGTTACCTTCCTCAAAGACAGCCAGTTTTACAAGTCAGTTTTTTTCAGAACTGAGGATTGAACTCAGGACCTTGCACTTGCCATACTTGCTAGACAGGCACTTGTGCCCCTGAGCTATCTCTCTGGTGACAACCAGTTTTAGTTCACCTATTTATTTATTTGTTTTTATTTTATTTTATTTTATTTTTTTGCGGGACCGGGGTTCAAACTCACAACCTTGCACTTGCCAGTCAGGTACTTGTGCCACAGAGCTATCTCCCAGCCTATATATGTATTTGATATGTGGTCTTGCCACAAAGTTCAGACTTGTAGTGATCCTCCTGTCTCAGTCTCCCAAGTGCTGGTATTACAGGTTTTCACTATCACACCCGATCTGAGGCCAGTATGGCCTGCCCGGGGTTCCAGGGCAGGCATGGCATGTGGTACTGGGGATCCAACTTGGGTCCTTGCACTTGCCAGATAAGCACTTAGACCAATGAGCTAGCTCCCCAGCCTGACAACCAGTTTTAGGTTGCTGTGATTATGTTTCTTTTCAGATATACTTGTACATACACATTGGTGTAAGTGTACGAGGAGTCTCTCCCTACTGGACAAGCCTTTTTTCTACAGATAGATTGTTCCATTTTAGTACACTGACAGCTGATTCATTTTCTATTGTAAAGAAATATATGTAACATGAAATCGACCATCTTAGCCATTTTTAACAGATTGTTCCATTTTAGTACATTGACAGCTGTTTCATTTTTTATTGTGGTGAAATATATGTTAACAGGAGATTGACCATTTTAGCCATTTTTTAGTATTCAGTTCCATGGCACTGAGTACATTTGCAGTACTGTCAACTGTCACGATTTTCCATCTCTACAATGCTTTCATCCTCCCAAGGTAACTGTATAACCATCGAAAATAACTGCCTGCCTCTCCACCCCTGATAATCATTGTCAAAAAAGTAAACTGAAGAAGAGTTTATTCAAGGAAACAGTATTTCCATGAATTGGGTAACTCCCACCCAGAAAGTGGTTCAGGAGGGCCAGGGAAGAAGCAGTCCAAAGAGGAGGCAGGTGTTCGGGAGCTAAGTGTTCGCTGGACAGACGAAAGAAAGCAAAGCTATTGGGTTGCCTTATTTAGTCCAGTTAGAAGGTCCCTTGTGACATAATTATAAATTTGTTGGTTGTTTCTGATTTGTTACACGTAAGCTTTGTTTTCCTTTAATACAGGTACTTGGGAAAGAAAAAAAAAAAAGAAAAAAAAAAAAAAAAAGAAAAGAAAAGCTCCAGTTAAGTTTTACTTTATTTTGCAAAGCAAGCAGAGATTAGGTTACTTCCTAAGAGGCCCAGTTGGCTTTGCCTGCCTGAGGATCCTTCAGACTATAGCAACACCATAGTTTCACTTTCAGTCTTTATGAGTTTGATTGTTTTAAGTATTTCACATAAAGCCGGGCGTGGTGGCACATGCCTGTAATCCCAGCACTCGGGAGGCTGAGGTAGGAGGATTGGTGTGAGTTCGAGACCAGCCTGGGCTACAAAAGTGAGCTCAGGACCAGCCTCAACTGCATAGCGAGACCATGTCTCAAAAAGACAAAAAAAAAAAAAAAAAGTATTTCACATAAATAGAACCATATGTTTGTCCTCTTGTGACTGATTTAGTTCATTTAGCATAATACCCTCAGGGTTCCTCCACGTTAGAGGCTATGTCACACTCTGCTGCTTTTTAAAGGCTAAATGATATCCCACTCACTGCATGCAACCCCACACTCTGCATTTCCAATCACCCATTCATGGAAATTCGTGTTTTCTGCCTCATGGCTCTTGCGGATGATGCCGATTTGGACTTTGCTGCACACAGGTAGTATGTTTGAATCCCTGCATTCAATCCTTTACTGAGTATACTCAGATGGGAGGTTACTATATCATGTTGTGATTGTTTAATTTTTTGACAAACTGCCATATTGTTTTCCAGTGTTTGTACCATTTTACATTTCTGTCAGCAATGCACAAGTGTTCCAACTTTCTATATCCCTGAGAATACTTGGTATTTATTTATTTTTTTGTCAGCTTTGTTTTATAATAGCAGTATTTTATTTACTATATTTTAGGGAAGGGTCTATAGGGTGTTCAGTGTCTTGCTACTAGATGGGACTCTTAGTGATCCACCTGTTTACAGCCTCCCAAGTCTCAATTGCTGTCTCAGCATGCCCCGGGGGTGGGGCCAGGAGGACCAGCCTAAGGATTGAACCCCTGATCCCTGTGCCTGCTTGCAGGCACTTTAAACCACTGAGCTATTTGGCCAGCCCTCTTTTGCCCATTTTTAAGTTAGGATGTTGTTTTTGTTGTTGTTGAGCCATAGGATTTCTTTGCATCCCTCATGGGATAATAACAACTTGCAAATGTTACCTCCTATTCTATGAGTTGCCTTTTCACTCTCTCAGTAGTGCACTTTGAGGGGCCCAGCAGGATGGCTCAGTGGTCTAAAGCGCCTGCTTAGGAAAGCTTAGGCGGCTTCAGGGTCCGCGGTTCGATCCCTGGCGCCACATGCTGCGCCAGCCCTGCCCTCAGGGCAGGCTGAGATGGCCATAAAAGTAAATAAACAAACAAACAAAAGTTCTGAAACAAGAAAAAAAATTAAAATGGAAAAGTAGTGCACTTTGATGTGAAAAAGTTTTTAACTTTGTTTTTTTCTTTAAGTTTTTATTTATTTATTTATTTTTGCAGGACTGAGGTTCGAACTCATGACCTTGCACATGCCGGGCAGGCACTTGTGCCACGGAGCTATCTCCCTAGCCCCATTTAAGTTGTTTTTTGAAAATTTATTTATTTATTTATATTATGGCCAGCTCAGCCTGCCCTAGGAGCGAGGTTGGCACAGTGTGTGGTTCCAGGAATCAAACTGCGGTCCCTGTGGTTGCCTAAGCTTGCCCAAGCAGGCGTGTTAGACCGCTGAGCTATCTTTTTTTTTTTTTTTTCTTGTTTCAGAACTTTTGCTTGTTTGTTTGTTTATTTTTATGGCCGGCTCTGCCTGCCCTGAGGGCAGGGCTGGTGCAGCATGTGGTGCCGGGGATTGAAGCGCGGTCCCTGCAGCCACCTAAGGCTTCCTAAGCAGGCTCTTTAGAGCACTGAGCCATCCTGCCAGGCCCCCTGCTGAGCTATCTTGCCAGCCTGTAACTTTGATGAAGTCCATTTTTTCTTTTGTTGCCTATGTGTTGTTATTTATTTGTTTATTTATTTAAATTTATGTATTTGGTATAGCAGCTTGGACTTTTGGTGATCCTCCTGTTTTCAGCCTCCTCAGCACTGAGATATAGGCATGTGCCACCACACTTATTCTTGGTGGCCTGCTCAGTGTGCCCAGGGCTGGGGCCAATGTGGCATATGGTGCTGAGAATCAAAGTCCAGCCCCTGTGCTTGCCTAAGCAGGTGCTTTAGTCTGCTGAGCTATCTCGCTGGCCCTGCCTATGCATTTAATGTGTGATATCTAAGAACATGGTCAAATCTAATGTTGTGACTTTTCCTCATGTTTTCTTTTAAGAGTTTTACAGTTGTATCTCTCAGGTTTGGGTATATGATCTGTCTTGAGTTAATTTATATATAGGGTATAAGATAAGGCGTCAACCTTACTTTTTTTTTGCATCTGAATATCCAATTTTGCCGGGCGTGGTGGCGCACGCCTATAATCCCAGCACTCGGGAGGCTGAGGTAGGAGGATCAGTATGAGTTTGAGACCAGCGTGGGCTACAAAAGTGAGCTCAAGGCCAGCCTCAACTGCATAGTGAGACCCTGTCTCAAAAAGACAAAAAAATAAATAAATAAAAATAAATGAATATCCAATTTTCCTAGCATCATTTGTTGAAACTTGTGCTTTCCTCATTGAATGGTCTTGATATCCTAGTTGAAAACCATATAATCATATATTTGAAGGTTTATTTCTGGGCTTTCTGCTCTATTCCATTGGTCTATATCACTTTATTCTTATACCATACTGTTTTGATAAATGTACCTTTGTGGTGAGTTCTGAAATTAGAAAGTATGGCTTTGTTCTTTTTTGAGGTTTTCTTTTTGGGGGGGTGGGGATGTTTGAAGTCCCTTGAGACTCCACACAGATTTTTTTTCATTTTATTACTTTTATTAAATAGTGGGTTTCCACACATGGCTTTTTAAATAATCCAGGCAGGGAGAGAAGGGATAGGAGGACACACTTTTAGCTCCCCTCCATCCAGAACACAAGTATTTACATTTTAGCAGTTGGACAATCCTGGCTCAGGAGGAGGCAGCTAAAATTTGCAAAAAGTTGGAGGGGTAGGAGAACACACCATAAGACTTATTTCCCCAGCCAGTCCCCCCCCCCAAACTATCCATCCCATCCTAGTCTCTGGTGGCATTAAAAACCTTGGGCATTTTATTTTATTTTTTTTTTGAGGCAGGGTCTCTGTATGCAGTTCAGGCTGGCCTTGAGCTCACTTTTATAGCCCAGGCTGGTCTTGAACTCACACTGATCCTCCTGCCTCAGCCTCCCAAGGGCTGGGATTCCACACAGATTTTTAAGATGGATTTTTTTACTTCTGTAAAAAGTACTGATGAGATTATGATAGCAATTATACTGAATTTAGATACCACTTGGGGCAATACTGACATCTGAATGATGGGAAGGCTTCCAGTCCATGAAAATAGGATATCTTTCCCTTTACACTAGACCCTCAGTTTACAAACTCAATTTTCTATAGGATTCTGGTCCCAAAACAAACTGGAAAGATCTGAACAAGGTCATAAGGTCAACCCTGAGCCTAATCACTGGATTCGGTCCACTTTGCTCCAACTAAGTTTGTGATTAGTTCTTTTTTCTCTCTCGTTCTTTTTTGGTACCAGGGTTTGAACTCAGGACCTTGTGCTTGTCAGGCAAGCACTTATTCCACTGAGCTATCTCCCTAGCCTTAAGTTTGTGATTAGAATCGTGGAAAGAATCCAGCTGAGATACCACAGTGTTGGTGTCTTTAGCCGGAGTGCCTTCCGGTGCACAAGGCTTGTGCCTCCTCAGTTGTGTTTATGGCTAAGTGTTTTATTCCTTTCTATGCTACTATAAATGCAATTGTTTTCATTTATCATTATGGGAGGATCATATGGGTTTTCCCCTTGTCTTCTGTTAATATGGTATATTACACCAATTGATTTTTATATAATGCAGGATCCTTGCATTCCAGGAATAAGTGACTTGAAATCTACTCCCTTCTTTCCCGGTTTTTGGGAGAATTTGAGAAAATGTGGAGTTCTTGAAATGTTTACTAAAGCTCACCAGTAAGCCCACTTGGTCCTACCTTATTTTATGAAGCTTTAACATCCTCCTTACCATTTTCTCTTGTAATTCATTGTATGAGTTTGGTATTATTTATTTGGCAGTTTCTTGCTCACAGACACATATATTGCTTTCAGTTTTTTTGCTATTAGGAACAATAATAGCACTGCTATGAATATCTTCAGGATGTACTACAGTGCCAGTTTTATGAATGGCATGATGGACAACAGGTAGCTGGCCTAGGTGGATAGCTGAGCTGAGGACACTGGTGTGGCAGGATGGAGTACTTGGATTAAGAAAAACTGAACAAGATCAAACAGAATAAAACCTGATTCTTGTGCTGTACCTGGTATAGTATTTTTCTTTTCTTTTTTGGGTACCAGGAATCGAACTCAGGTGCTTGTGCTTGCCAGGCAGGCCCTTGTGCCACTGAGCTATATTTCCCAACCTTATACTGCATCTGAAAAGAACAAGAATCTCCCTCCCCATGATGTGCCCTCTGCTGACTGACATTTCACATGTTTTAGTCTGTTCTTTTTTTCATGTATTCGGAACAGGGTCTCTATGCAGCTCAGACTTGTAGTGATCGTCCTGTTTTTAGCCTCTCCAGCATTGGGATTATAGGTATGCACCACCACACCTGGACTCAGTGGCCAGCTCAGCACTCCTGGGGGTGGGACTGGCATGGCATGTTGTGCCAGGGATTGAACCCCAGTTCCTGTGCTTGCCTAAGCAGGCACTTAGTCTGCCGAGCTATCTTTAGTCTATTCTTCTCTGTAAGTACAACAAAACTCTGGAAGATGACTATTTTATAAAGAAAAGAAATTTATTAAGCTCACAGTTCCGGAGGTTCAAGGCCATGGCACTAGTGTGTACTGGGCTATGGTGAGGTTTTTGTGGTAGACAGGACAAGTCCCTGGAGTGTGACCTGCTGTTCCTGTCCTGCTTCTCCTTCCTCTGCTTTCAACTACCGTGATGTGAGCAGCTTCCCTCCAGCAGGCCCTTCTACCATGCAGTTTATGAGTTGGAGCCAGCAGACCACGGACTGGACCCACAGAAGCTATGAACCAAAAGAACCATCTCTTCCTTTAGGTTGTAAGTGGCCAGAATTATGTCCCAGGTGCAGGAAAGCTCACTGACAATGGAGATGCAAACAGAGCAATTGCAAAATGACCTAAGAAGCCGAGAGTAATCTAGTAGTTAGTTCAGTTTTCATCACTCTCTCTTATGAGAATTACCAGGGCTTCCCTGATAGTCACATTTTTTTTTCACTAGGCTCCACCTCTTGAAGTTTTCCCATCTCTTAACATCACTGGGGCCCAAGCTTTCAGCACACAACCCTTGAGGACAAACCACCTCCACCTCCATAATGTCTCTTCAGGGTCATCTTCTGCTCCTTTTTCAGGGCTCATTCTTTTGTCTCTTTAAAATAAAATAAGATTATATATATATATATATATATATATATATATATATATATATATATATGGTACAGGATCTCACTACACAGCTCAGACTCCTAGTGATCCTCTTGTTTTCAGCTTCCTCAGCACTGGGATTATAGATGTGAGCCACCACACCTGGACTCAGTGGCTGTCTCGGTGTGCCTGGGGGTGGGGCCAGAGTGGCCTGTGGTGCCAGGGACCGAACCTTGTCCCTGTATTTGCCTAAGCAGGTACTTAGTCCGCTGAGATACTGCCCTTTCACTTTTGTTTTTTTTTTTTTTTTTTTGGTAGGACCAGGGTTCAAACTCACGACCTTGCACTTGCCCAGCAGGCACTTGTGCCTCGGAGCTATCTCCCCAGCCCCTCACTTTTGTTTTTATATTTCCCAGCCTAGTACCTCACGTTTCTGTCCCAAACTGGGCTGGGCTGGGAGGCAGCCATTGCAGGAGAGAGCCTTGGGGACAGCGTGGCCGGAGTGAATTCTGGGAGCCTAGGCTGTTGTCATCAGTGTTAGCACAGGATGTGAGAGGAATGGAGCCTGGTTGGAAGGGATAGGAATGTGTGATGGAGGATAAGATGGGTGCTCATCCTGGGGTCAACAACTAGCCAGCCATCCCTTTTCTTCTGTGGCCCTGGCAGAAATGGCCCAACTCATCTCTGGGGTCCAGAGTCCCTGGGCCCCAGGGCAGCGCCATCCCACGCATCACTGCCCAAAGCCCCTCCCCCATGCTGCCCCATCCACCTTCCTCTCTTCAGAGGCAGCTGCTTAACCTATAAGGGCTAGAGGCTCCAGAGGCGCCCTCCTGAGTGACTGTAAAAGGGAAGGAATGCCCAGAGGCAATTGTTTCTTCCTGATATCACTCTTGGGGGGGGGGGACCTGGAGAGTTGGGGGGGGGGCGCCAGAATAGCGGACTGGCACTGTCAACATTTTCCCTGAAACTCATCTTTCTCCGGCTACGCTACCAGCAGGCCCCGCCTCCTCCCCACCATCTGCTGCAGTCCGTGTTCCATTGGCTGAGGAGCTTTAGCCTGTATCATCCTGCTCCCAGTTTTCTCCTCCTCCTGCCCCTAGACCCTTTCTTGGCGCCCCCATCCCAATTATCATAATCCCTTCCTGTGCTCGCCTCAGCCTCAGCCCGGGTTCCAGCCCCTTCCTGCCCCTACCCTAGCCGCTCCTTTTACAGACATGGAGCCCAGCGGGTTTTCTGCCAAAGTAGGAGAAGTTTCAGGCTGACTGCGCTCCTTCCCAGCCCCCAACCTCTACCAAATAGGACATCTCTGCCAGTGACAGAGGCAAGGAGGAGGAGGAGAGGAGGAGAGGAGGAGGGGGCTAAGCCTCAGGGGCAGGCGTCTGGTTCCATGAAGGTGAACCTGCTTTGCGGACTGTCAGTGGCATGTAAATTTCAGGTGTTCCTCGTAGCAATAAGAGACAGGAAGGCATGGGTTATTCAGGGTTGTTCATTGCATAGCAGAGAGAGGGCTTTGGTGGCCTTAAGAAAGGGCCCTAGAGGGGCTGGGGAGATAGCTCCGTGGTATAAGTGCTGGTCTGGCAAGTGCAAGGTTGTGAGTTTGAACCCCAGTCAAGAAAGAAAGAAAGAAAGAAAGAAATGGGGGCCCGGCAGGATGGCTCAGTGGTCTAAAGCACCTGCTTAGGAAAGCTTGGGCGGCTTCAGGGACCGCGGTTCGATCCCCGGCACCACATGCTGCACCAGCCCTGCCCTCAGGGCAGGCTGAGCCGGCCATAAAAATAAATAAACAAACAAACAAAAGTTCTGAAACAAGAAAAAAAATTTTAAAGAAAGAAAGATCCTGGAAAGGCCTTCTATTGCATTGGCAGCATCTGGCTGGGACCCGGGGATGCCAGGGGAGGCCAGTTCTGTGCCAGCTCAGGGACAAGCTGTATGACACATTGGACGGGTCCCCTCCCCTCTCTGGATCTGTTTCTCCTTGCTTAAATATCCTCAGATATCCTCCTTATTCTCACCTGAAGGCAGGACTGACAGAGGCCCGTTTCTTACCAGGGCTTTGCTGTCTCCGGAGGCATACCGGTTCAAAGCCTCTGTGCCGGGCCCAGCAGGATGGCTCAGTGGTCTAAAGTGCCTGCTTGGGAAAGCTTGGGCGGCTGCAGGGACCGCGGTTCGATCCCCGGCACCACATGTTGCGCCAGCCCTGCCCTCGGGGCGGGCTGAGCCGGCCATAAAAATGAGTGAATAAACAAAGGTTCTGAAACAAGAAAACAAAAACAAAAACAAACCAAAAAAAAAAAAAGCCTCTGTGCTTGCCCCCGCCTGCCCCCCTTCATTGTATAGCAGACCCCCAGTTGTGGATGTGTCCCCTAGAATCAACACAGGCCTGCCACATGCTGCTGGGGTGTGGGCGCACACGCACGTGGGTCAACACCGGCGTTCTCCCAAGCCTGGGCCCTCCTCTCTCCCTCTCTCCCAGTTTCTCACCTTCCTGACTCAGCCACAGGTTCTCCACAGCAGAGCAGAAGGGGCCTCACCCTCTGTGGAGCACTTGCTGTCTTGTTGTCCTCCCTGCCCTCACCCATCCCAGCAGCCTGGAGGGGCATTCCTGAACCTCGTGGGCATCCCTGCTCTGAGTCCCACCCAGGCCTGAGCCTTGTGGAAGAGACAGTGCTCGGGGTGAAGCGGCTTCCCTATCACACAGTGAACCCAGCGAGAGTAGAGGACGCCCCAGCCCTGCAGACTTTGAGAAAGCATGGGGAGGGGCTGTCAGAATCTGCTGGAGGGTGTCAGGGAGGGCACCTGGGACAGCACAGGACTTTGGTAGACAGAGCTGCACAGGCTGTTTCATTTCCCAGGGCTTATGGTCCAGACAGCCCAACTCCCCTCAGCAAGACAAACCCCCACTTTACTTTTTGCAGTACTGGGAATGGAACCCAGGGCCTTCTCACTAGATCACATCCTCAGCCCCCCCCCACCTTTTTTAAAAAAATATTATGGCCAGCTCAGCCCACCCTGGGGGTGGAGCTGGCTCAGCATGTGGTACGGGGATCAAACTGAGGTCTCTTGGGTTACCTAAGCTTTCCTAAGCAGGCTCTTTAGACAGCTGAACCATCTCACCGGCCCAGCCCCTTCTATTTTGAGACAGGGTCTCAATAAGTGCTGAGTTCCCCAGGCTGGGCCTGAACTTGTAATCCACCTGCCTCAGCCTCCCACAGGGCTGGGCTACAGGTGGGCATCACTGCACATCGCCTTCTTTCTCACACCTTACCCTAGGTGAGACAACCACCCTCTCCCTTCCCTGGCATTCGTGCTCCTCTGCCTCAGCTTTCTCTGCCTGATCCATCCCCATTCCTTTCACCTTTCCTCACATCTTTTTTTGGTTTCTGCGCCTCCAGTTTGGTCATATTCATGCTGTCCTGGGCCCTTTCCAGCGTCCTACCTCCCTCTGAGGCTGAGGAACGCTCTAAGCAGGGCTCGAGCGGGCTGGCAGCAGCGACCTCACAGGGCCACTGTGCTCAGCTTCTATTTCTAGCCATATGGGATCCTCCTCCACCCAGCTGAGTCACGGGTGGCGTGGGGCCCATTCAGACCCCAGAAGCTTCGCTGACATCCAGACCCCAGCCAGCACAGTGCCGTGTGCTGTTTGTGCGGGAGACTGGAACATCCTTATGTTCCAAACTATCCCAGTGCGAAACCAAAGTGAGCAGGGTGCCAGGGGACACGCCCTCCGGGGCCCTCGGCATGATTCGTGCTTCTAACCTTAGCCCCTCAGGCCTGTCTTCTCAAGCTTGCCGTGGAGTCAGCCAAGGTCTAGATTCTCTTTGACTTTGCAGAAGAATAAAAAAGGGGAGCAGCTGGGGGAGAGTTGATAGGCCCCAGCCGGGGTTCAAATCCTCAATTGACTCCTTGTGGGTTACTTGCTTCACCTCTGTGAGCCCTAGTTTCCTCATCAGTAAATGCAGCCTAACAGCACAGAGGGCCAGGAAGATGAAAGGAGACGCTGTATGTAAAGAGCTCGGCACAGTTTCAGCACACGGGCAGCATCTGGAGGAGCCAGCCCATACCACCCTTTGGTCTCCTTTGAGCGGTAAGGAGCTGGGCTGTAGGAGGCCCAGGGCCCTGCTGGAGTTCTAGCTGCAGGTTAGCAGAGATAAAGATCAAGCCTCATGGCCAGGACTGCCAGACGTCAAGGCCCTTGCTCTCAGCCTGCCCTGAGGGCAGGGCTGGCGCAGCATGTGGTGCTGGGGATCTAACCACGGTCCCTGCAGCCGCCTAAGCTTTCCTAAGCAGGAGCTTTAGACCACTGAGCCATCCTGCCAGGCCCCTGCCACTTCTTTTTTTTTTTTTGCTTTTTGAGACAGGGTCTCACTGTGCAGTTCAGGCTGGCTTTGAGCTCACTTTCGTAGCCCAGGCTGGTCTCGAACTCACAGCGATCCTCCTGCCTCAGCCTCCCAAGTGCTGGGATTACAGGCGTGAGCCACCACGCCCGGCGCCACTTCTGATAATAACAAGGCCACCATTTGTTGAGCATCTACTGTACACCAGCCATGGAATTCGGGGCAGCTGCAGTAGAAACCTCTGTACCTCTGTGCCTTAGAACTGAGCACAGCAGATTTCAGGTTACAGCTGTGGACACTAGTTTTGGAGAGGCAAGTTTCCCAAGGCTAAGCATCAGGAAAAAACTAAATCCTGGATTTGAACCTAGTTGTTGGCCATAGCAATCCTGCTCGATTCTCTGCACTGGGACTGAAGCCTTAATAGAGACTGATTCCATATGTTCAGCCCTGGTCCTCCCCTTGGAACTGAGCCAGGTCAGGGGATCTCCATAGCAAAAAGTCCCTTATCCAGCGTGGGAGCCTTCCACTGTCCATCCTAGCCCCACTGTCCTCTGACACGGAGTGGCGGTCACTGGGGGTTGGGGTCTGCAGGGCCCCATTGGTGGAGGAGCCAGCCTTCTTCCTCCAGGAGGGGGAGGTACTGAAAATTTCCTGTCTGTGGAATGAAGAAGCTAATGGGTTTAAAGTGCCCACCCCACCCTGGGACACCCCGAGGCCCTCCAGCCCAGCGTGGCCCCTGCTGCTGGAGAGACAGACTCTCCAGGAGGCCCTGGGCCCAGGCTGCCCCCAGCTGGCCTCCCTGCTGTACACCTCCCTCCCTGAGAGGCTGCCTGGAGGACAGAACAGCCAGCCTAGCCCCTGAGGCCTGGATGTTGGAAAGAGACCCTGGGGTCCCTTGCCAGAGGCTGGGGATTTCTCCTGTCCAGGCTCCCAAGTGCCAGAGCCACCCAGATGGCCCTAGACACGCTCCCTTCAGGTGACTAGCTAGTACAACTGACCAAAGCAGAGCAGCCTGCTGGGTTTTCTCCCAGCTACAGCGCTGAGTCCACAGTGGTGAGCCCACACCCCAGCCACTTTGCCCCTCCCCAGCTCCTCCTAACCCCCCCACCTCCTCTTCTGCCCTCCCCTGCCTCCCATGCTGGCCCAGCACCAGAATAGACCCCAGTGCCTTCCCTAGGGGGCCTGCAGCCGCTGCTGCCACTCAGCAAGGAGAGGGGCTGGGAGGGGCGCAAGGGCTGGTGGGGCTGCCCTGGGGAGGGCTCAGGCCCCAGGCTGGCGGTGTGCGAGCTGCTCAGCAACACCCAACAAGCAATGGGGGTGGCGGTGGGGTGGGGGTGGGGTAGGGCCCAGGGCTCAGCCAAGGCAAGGCTGGGGACACCAGGCAGCATCTCAGCTGGGGTTTGAGTCTGCGCCCTCAACTTCTTCCTCTCTGCCTTGTCCAACCTCTCCTCTCCTCTGGGCCTTGGCCCCCACACCACCCTCAGCTCTGTCCAAGTGAGGATGCCTTTGCACAAGGACCCCACATTCCAGCCTCCCTGAGGTCGGGAGGGCTTCCGGCCTGGCTTGGGATCCCTGCCCCCACACGTAGGCCCAGTGCGCTTCTTGCTCAGGCCCTCTAGCTGCTGGCCCTTCGCGGTTCCCTTATCCAACACCTCCCCCAGCCCCAGGCCCGATTTAGCTCCCTGAAATTCAATCTGGCCATTTCCTGAGCACAGAGCGCTTCCCAAATGGCCTGTCCCTGGAGAGGCCAGGGTGGCCAGCAGGCCTTCTGTTTCCTTGCCAGAGAGCAGTCCCCTTCCTGAGCCTTCCTCTGTACTTCTCTTCTTCCCACCAGAGGAGGCCCCCAGGCAGAGCCCATCCTAAGCCCACGACAGCCAGGCCTCCCTCTCGGGGTCCCTCTGCCTGGAACACTCTCACCCCCCCAGGGCGTTGCCTCCTGAGCTCTCTCCTCTCCACTGGTGAAGCCCTGTCTTCTAATTCCTCCTCTGAGTGAGACCCACTGACTCCTGTTTCCCTCACCAGATCTTTCTCTTTCTAGCTGTGTGAGCTGGGAAAAAACTCCTACCCCTGTCTCCATATCCTCATCAGTAAATACGGGGCGTAATAAAGCAATTGCTAAGAGAGGATCCTCAGGGTGGCTTAACGTCACTAAAGACTTTACAATAGCTCTGGGTTCCTAGTAGGCGCTATCTAACTACTAAATGACATCATCATCTCCTGGCTTGTGTCTCCGAGACTCTATTTCCTCCAAGTTAGGACACACGAGCTGTGAGCTTCTTCTTTTACTTAGTAACATCATTGCAGGGGGAAAAAGCCGTATTACCACGAAACACATACACTGTCTGTAAGCCATCTTCCAATTTCAGAATGTCTGAATTCCTGCGTGACAACACTGCCTGTGTGGGATGTGCTCCCTACCTCTCTTCAGAGTCCTTCTTTTTATTACCTGAGGGCTTGGGGTTCAAATCCTTACTCCCAAATTGCGTTTAGCCAAGTGAACTTAGGTACTAAGTGGACTTTTTCTTCTCCTTCTCCTCCTCCTCTCCTCCTTCTTCTTCCTTCCCCTTCCTCCCCCTCCTCTCCCCTGCCTCTCCCCCCCACCTCCCCCTCCCCTCCTCCTTTTTCTTCTTTTCTGCAAAGCTTTACTCCAGAGGGGCTCGGTCCTTCTTGGCAGCTGCCTTCCTCATGGCAGCCAGCACCTTGCTCAGCTCCTCACGCTTCCTCTTGGCGTGAATGTGCGTCCCCACGCTTTCCTCGATGAATGTGAGGGGGCGTTTGTCCTTGGAGACCTTGGGCAGCTCCACGGCACACCTCTGCTAGGGGGTGAAGCAGCACACCTCCCGCACGCATTTGGTGTGTTTGGTGAGGCGTCCGCGGCAGCGGCTGTGCCTCAGCTTGCTCACATTCTTAGTCACCTTGTGGCCCTTGTTGAGGCCTGTGGCCACAGGATAGCGGAGAACCATGGCTACTGTTGTTCAGTGGTTGCTGTGGCTGGTAAGTGGACTTCTTTAAGCCTGGATTTTTTTTGTTTTTTAAACTAAAAAGCCAAAGTAATTCACAGTGATGGTAGTGAATATTAAATGAAATTTTATTTTATTTATTTATTTATTTATTTTTTGTGGGACCAGGGTTCGAACTCACGACCTTGCACTTGCCCAGCAGGCACTTGTGCCTTGGAGCTATCTCCCCAGCCCCTTGAAATTTTATTTTTATTTTTCTATTATTATTATTATTTTTCAGTACTGGGGATTGAAGAAATGAAATTTTATATAATGCTGTATCAGATATTCAACACACGGGAGCGATCATTATTGTGATGATTTTGAAACGATTGTTGAATCTCAGATTCCAAAAGAGGCAAGAGGCGAATACAGTAGGTATCTGGTATCTTGGGGTCCAAGCGCCCTCCAGCGGCCTTAAGGGAAGAACTCAGGATTCTTGGTGATGCTCATGCTTAGATGGTCTGGAAGTAGTAATTCATCGGCCTTCACTGAGAGCAAGGCTTACCCAATGCTCCTGGAATTCTTCACCTTATCCTTCTGTTATGGTTTATGTCTAGTTGTCCCCCCAAAGCCTCATGCAATCATGGGGCGTGGCTTCTATAGATTGAGACTTGATTCACGATCCCTGGGATTGTGTTTTAGTACTGATGGGATTATTGGTCTGAGTATGGCTGAGACTATGGGTGTGGTCTGGGGTGGACATCCTAAGGCAGAGAGCCTGAGTGTAATATGAAGAGAGACAGAGAGATAGCTCAGCTGTTGCTCTTGCTCTCTGCTCCCCTGGTTGGTCGGTTGCCTCTGTCTCAATTGTTGCTGTTTCGCCACCATGAACTGGATGTTCTCTGCCCTGTTCCTCTCAGCCTTGGGCCAGCCAAATATGGACTGAAACCTGCAGTAACTGTGAGCTAATAAACCTTTCCTTCCTTCATTTTGAGTGCTGGGTATTTGTTCCAGGGAGTAAAAAGTAACTAAGACACCTTCCTTTTTTTTTTTTTTTACTGTGGCCTCAAGGATCTTCTAAAGGATTCTCAGTAGGACAAGAAGCTGGGTGCAAAGCAGTAGCCCTGGAAAGTTCCCTCCAGCCAAGCTTTGCCTCTCCAGCAGGGGAGCCCAGGGCCGCCTAGTGGAGGTAGGGTGGTGGGCACTGTGAGTTGAGCTGGACACTGTCGGTCCTCAACTGGCCCAGAAGCTATGGCACCTGGCCTAGGAAAGACCCCTCCTGGGCCCACCTTCGAAAGTCTAGCACAGGGCAAATCTAGCGTGTTCCAAGAGTCTGCTCCTGTGCTTGGCATCTGTTCGCCAGGTGTTCCTTCCTTCTCTCCCTCCATCCTTCCATCCTTTCTTCCCTCCCTCCTTTCCTTCCTTCCCTTCCTCCTTCCTACCTTCATTTATCCATTCATCAATTCTTATTGAGCCTTGGCTGTATACCAAGCCTCACGTCCTAGAAAAACATCAATTTAACATAGACACAAACACAGCCACCGGGAGCTGTTCACAATGTCCCAGACGCCACATGCAGAGCTAATCCCTGTAGTGGAGTGTTTACAGCTTCTCTGGGTGGCTGATGGGGAGGGCAGAGGCAGAGAAGCTGACAGAAGAGAACCTCAGATCCCAGCTACCTGGTCTTCCTGATATGGCGTGTCCTGCCCAGTCTGCCTGGGCTAAGGAGCTGGCCTCCTTCTGTCAGGCTATGGTCTTCTGAGAAGTCCTCCCTCATTTCCAACGCTGACCTGACTCCTAGCTCCAGCAGCACTGCAACCCCTGCTTGTTCCTTCCCACCGCTGTCCCTGTCCAGGTCCAGATTGTCCAGCTTGGGAACGTGGGAGGGAGGTTTAACCCAATTTTGGGATGGATGGAAAGGTGGCGCCTGTTCTTGTGGAAGATGGCAGGACAGGAAGGAGGAGTTGGTAGGCCCAGAACATGGCTGTGTGCAGCACGCTCCTGGGAGCCCACTCCCTCCCAGAGCTGCCATTCTGTCTCCCTCCTGTCTTGATCAGGCTTCTCAGCTGTCCCCCGCACCCTGCTTCAGGGGCCCCTTCAGCTTCCCGCCAGCTCCCAATTCCTGGGAATCCTCCCCAACTACAGTAGCATGGGTTATGGGTGCCCTGCTGGGTCCCGTCAGGGCCTGGACTAGTGCTGTCGGAAATAAATAAAACAGGACCCACATAAGGCAGCTTAAATGTTTTAGAAGCTACACTTTAAAACTGTGTAAGAAACAGGTGAAATTAATTTCACTAACATAGTATATTTCACTCAGTCTACCCCAGATGCCATCGTTTCAGCGTGTAATCAATATATTCAGATGGAGTTATTTTCTACATTTTGCCCATAATGTGATAGGCACATTGCTTAGCAAATATAACGCCCCTAGTTGTGGAGGATACTCAGCTATATTTCAAGTGTACGGCAGCCATATGTGGCTACTGTATTGGATGTCACAGTTCCAGAGCCTTCGTTTGCTGCTTGGGCGTACACAATCTTATGTGTGTGGTTAATCATCTCATCTGTGCGTGCCCTGTCTCCTTAGGGAGATTAGAAGCCCCCTTGGGGCAGAGCCTTCATTTTATTTATCTGCTTATCTCTCGTGACAAATAGAAAGTGCACCCCCCCACTCAGGAGGCCCTCAAAGTGCGTTCGTTCGTTGATGGGTGTGAGCCTCAGGGATTGATTTTTGTGGCTCAGTTATGGCTGTAAATGGTGTTTTATAGATTGCTTCTATAGAAGCACCCCGCTGTAATATTAGCAGAAACAAGCAGCCGAGGTTGTCAGCACAGGCAGTGGCTTCGGGGCAGAGGAGGCTCCCTGAATCAGGCAGGGGAAATCCTGCCAGATGAAATGCCATTTCCCTGACTTAAGAGCCTGTCGTTGCCACTGCGTGCTCCTCCATGCAACCCCTTCTCCATTAGAACTCGGATCCAGGCCTTGTCAGCGCGCATTACGCAAAGGATATATCTCCAGCTTTACACCGTCAGGGCCTGGAGGGAGTTATTCAGGCCGACAAGAGCCTGGCCCCCAGCAGAGGCCCGAAGCGTGTGTGTCAGATGAGCAAATACATGAATGATGGGTTCCAGTGAAGCAGCTCCTGCCTGTACTCATGCACCAGAAATTCTAGGGCACGCTCACTCCTCAGGCCCCCCACTGCCCAGCCCTGGGCCAGCAGTGAGCAAGGCGGCCACACCCTCTGGAAGCTCATTTCTGGTGGGAGAAACAGGCCATGAACACGTCCACACATGCAAATGAAGTCACGAGGGCACTACTGTCAAGCAGGAAAGAGGGGGCCTGGGTGGAGCACAGAGAGCAGGGAAGCTATCTGTCTGTAGCCGCCTGGAAAACAGGACTCCCCAGGTCAGAAGTTGCTGGTCAGACACTGGCCACAATAGGCTGGTCTGAGACTCTAACACCAGTGATATCATCATTTCAGAGGATACTGATGATATCATAGTGGGCTGTGGGGTCTTGGATAGAACCGTGCAAGTTAGGGCGGGGGACACTTGCATGCATTCTGCTGGGATAAACCTCACCTGGGCCTTTGGAGGAGGTGGGCAGGTCTCCATGGCACTCAGCCCCTACACCTCATCCACCTCCAGCTACTGGCTTGCTGGCTACTGTGAGGTAACCGGGCCTGTCTCTCTTTCTGTGCCCCATAGGATTGTCCCAGCCTGTGCAGATGTAGCTCCTTCTCCCTGTGGCTGTGCAGTCCTAGAGCAATGGGGGATAAAAAGAGGTGACAGGGCGTGGTGGTGCATGCCTGTAGCCCCAGCACGCTGGGAGGCTGAGGCATGAGGATAGAAAGTTTTAGGCCAGCATAGGCAATTTAGGAACACCCTATCTCAAAGTGAAAAAAAAAAAAAAAGGACTGGAGATGTAATTCAGCACAAAGGCTTGGGGTTCATTCCTCAGTACCACAAACAAATAAACAATAACGGTCTTACCCTCATTTTGCCAACATTAAATTGGCTCAGGAGCAAACTAACAGAACAACACCGTCATTATCCTGCAGGACTGTGGAGCAGTGGGTGCCCAGGGCCGAGGTGGTCATTCCCGATAGCCCTCCGTGGGTCACAGCCTCTCTCCATGTCTCCCACCAACACAGCGGCAGGCAGGCCCAAGGGCAGCCCACCCATTGGCACAAGTGGGTTCTTTTTGCTTTTTGTTTTTGGTAGAGGGTCTCACTATGCAACTCGGGCTCATCGTAATACTCCTGTTTTCAGCCTTCCCAGCACTGGGATTATAGGCATGTACCACAATACCTGGACCCTGTGGTGGACTCAGCATGCTGGGGGGGTGAGGCGGGGCAGCATGTGGTGCCAGGGATCGAACCCTGGTCCCTGCACTTGCCTAACCAGGCATTTAGTCTCCTGAGCTATCTTGCCAGCCTCTGTACAAGTGTTTTGAGAATCTAGACTGTGTTCCTTGGGTTGGTCTAACAATAGCAAAATTACTTGTAGAGCCTATTAAACATGCAGATCCCTACCCACATCATGCACAGCAGAATTTTCAGGTGTGGGACTTTGCAAATAAGCATCTTAGAAGTCACTCCCAAGAATTCATCCTCGCAGCCCTGCCCTGTCCGTGTCTGTGCCCATCCCCATCCGTGTCTGGCTCACCAGGGTGGCTCTATTTCTCTGTTGGGATGAGTGTTGCCTTTTGATATTTTTATTACTGATTCATAAACTGCTGGTGGCCAGCTGTCAGCCTGGAAGGAGTCAGAGGCTGCTAGGAGCAGAATTCCCGATCTTGTCGACCCATCTATAAAATGCTTACCTGAGCAGACACTGTTTAAAGGCCATTAAAATACCAGACACAGAATAACCCAGTCCCCAGAACTTTATAGATGTATTTACTCAACCCCTAGTGCTTGCAAAGAGTAAATAAAAAGGAAGCAAAATGAGTAAGCACCCCTAGAAATAAGTACTGAAAGTAAACAGCCCTGTTCACTAAAATAAACAGGACAAATCCAGTGAGGATTAAATGACCTCTAGTCAGACAGGCTCAGAGCCAAAGCTGCCCATCTCAGCTGCCAGAGGAAGAAGAGACGAGGGCTCATTCCTGCCATCTGGAGTGAGCTCTCCCAGAGCCTGGGCCCCAGGAGGTCAGGGCCAGCCTGCAAGGGCAGATGTTAGCCTCAGGTGGTGGGCGCAGCCCCAGATTTCCCTGGCAGCCTAACCCTGGCTGAAAATCTCCAAAATTAAACGTGTCTTACATGCTTGTACTAACATGCACATTTTCTAGAGCCCTAGCAACCCAAGTTATTATTATTCCCCATTATTCAGTAACATAGCAGGCATGTATCCAGCACCTGCTGTATCTCAGATTCTGAGCCAGTCACTAACGTTCCCAAGACACAGAAGTCATAGGAAATGGTGAGTGAGGACAGCACTGCCCCTAGTGGCTCTCATTGTACTCTGACAGGTAATGCTAGCTAACGTTAACCTGGCATGGGGGGTGCACACCTGTAGTCACAGTACCTGATAGGCTGAGGCAGGAGGACTGCTGCGAATTCAGGCAAGCCTATTCTACATAGTAAGTTTGAGGCCAGCCTGAACTACATAGCAAGACTCTGTCTAAAAAAAAAAAAAAAAAAAAAAAAAAAAACAGATAAAAATATTAACTTCCATTTATTGCACAACTACTATTCGACAGTGATAAATGCCCTACACATATCATCTCATCTAATTTTTGCGACATTTTGAGATTATTGTGCTCCCGTTTTTCAGATGAGGAAACAGGCTCAGAATATATGGTGTGAGGGTAAATGTTCAATAAGGAGCTCTCAAGAAAGAAATAAACCATTCTGATTTGTAGTGTTTGCTAATCCAGGCAAATACTCACAGGCCTGTCCCATCTGATGTCCCTGAGTGGAACAGCAGAGGCACGACTGGGCTGACCCCAGCCACCACAGCAAACTTGGCCCACAGCCAGTCCTTGAAGGAGCCAGGATTTGACCCAAGTGCGTCCTGTCCTGAGTTCACACTCATAACTACTTTGTCATCTGGTCAATAATTGCATAAGATCATTGGTATTTGAAAAGGACACTCCTTAAGGTTTTTGTGAAGTGCCGGTTTTACAGTGCTTCATAAAACTTCAAGGTTAGTAACCAGCACTCCTTGCTGCCTCTTACATCTCTAATAGGAACAGTTGGTTTTTTTCCGAGGACCATCCCAAGTACATTGTGTCTGAGATAAGCGTACACTCCCAGGCGATGGCGAAGATAGCATGCCGAGAGGCCCTTTCTCATTCCCCTCAATGCCAGCTGCAGCACAATAGCACCCGCAGAAAGTGACATAAGTGAAATGTGGCACCTGTAGCGTTAGGCTGTTTCTTCTAGGACTGCTAGATTTAGCAAATAAAAGATCCAGACTCAGCTAATTTTTATTTTTAGTTTGTGTGTACCATGTAATATATATATATATTTTTTTTGTCTTTTTGAGACAGGGTCTTACTATGCAGTTGAGGCTGTCCTTGAGCTCACTTTTGTAGCCCAGGCTGGTCTTGAACTTGCACCAATCCTCTTGCCTCAGCCTCCTGAGTGCTGGGATTACAGGTATGAGCCACCATGCCTGGCTCTACCATGTAATATTTGAAAAATACCTTTATACTAAAACAAAAATTAAGGGCTGGGAAGATTGCTCAGTGGAATAAGCGTTTGCCTGGCAAGTGTAAGGTCCTGAATTCAATCCCCAGTACTGCAAAGAGAGAGAAAGAGAGAGAGAGAGAGAGAGAGAGAGAGAGAGAGAGAGAGAGAGAGAGAGACAGAGACAGAGACAGAGAGAGAGAGACAGAGAGAGAGAGAGAAACTACTCCTTGTTTATATCTTAAGTTCAAATGTAACTGGGCATTCTGTGTTTTATCTGTCACCTCCCAAGCCTCCCTACCCCCATGCCAGGACTGAACCTAGGGCCTTGTGTTTACTAAGCAGGTGCTGAGCCTCACCCCAGCCCCTGGCAACTGCATTTTATCACATGTAGTCATAACCACCTCTAAGAACAAATGTGAAACTACCTATCACCTTGAAGATAGTCCTTGTGTGAGGCTGTGCCATCCCAGCCACCCCTCCCCTGTGCTCTCTGCCCCTGGCAACCATTACCCTGCTGTTTCTTTAACTCTTCGCTTCTTCACCCAGCACTAAGGACCACCCACATTGCTGCATTTATCAATGGTTTGCCCTTCTTTTTGTGTGTCATATCCCATGAGAACAAATATTTCACAAAGAAAAAATTTTTTTTGTCTTTTTGAGACAGAGTCTCACTATGCAGTTCAGGCTGGCCTTGAGCTCACTTTTGTAGCCCAGGCTGGTCTTGAACTCGCACTGATCCTCCTGCCTCAGCCTCCCGACTGCTGGGATTACAGGTGTGTGCCACCATGCCTGGCTCACAAAGAAAAATTATTTTTAAAAAATCTTCATTCAGGATCTAGTTACTGTATACCTACTGTGTGCTAGCACTGAGGGCCACAACAGCAGCATGAAAACTGTGTGCAGTTTCCTCTGAGTTGACAGCCATGGAGCCTTATTCCTGTGGAGGCTGAGACAGAAGATGACCCTGGTGGCAGGAAGGGAGGGCAGACACTGGGACATTGCTTTCTGGAGGTGCCAGGGCATGAAGAGTTGGATATGGGGCAAGAGAGAGAGAGGGTTGGTGATGATACCCAGGATTGTGGCCTGAGACCAGAAGGACAGAGTTATCACGTGCTAAGATGGGAAGGATGTGGATGGGTTTAAGGGAGCAAGGAGTTCAGACCTTAATATATGAAACTGGAGGCCCCTATTAGGCACACATGTGCAAATCATGAGTGAAAACTGGATACATAAGCTGTGGTTCAGAAGGAATGTCTGGCAAGAGATATGTAAGTTTGGGCATTTCAGAGCATAGATGGTATTTAAACCCACGAGGCTGGAGAAAATTCCAGAAACAGATAAATTGGGTAGATTTCTAAGGACGCAACCCTGAAGCTCCCATTCAAAAGTGAGACCAAGGAGGAGGAGCCAGGGAAGAAGTTGCAAAGGAGCAGTCAGTGAGGATAGCGAGTGTCCTGAAGGCCAGGGAAAGAGTCTCCAGAAGAGGCAGCAGGTCACTGACAAATGTGGTCATGGGTCCAGTACCACGAGTGCTGAAAATCAGTGAGTGGATTCAGCACTGTGGTTGTTGTTTGTTTTATTTTATTTATTTTATATACTTAATACAGGGTCTACAGAGATCAGACTCCTAGAGACCCGTCTATTTTCCACCTCCCAAGTGCTGCAATTACAGGTGTATGCCACCATGCCCAGTCTCAATCGCTGTCTCAGCCCACCCCGGGTGCAGGGCCAGCATGGCACACTGGGAATTGAACCCTGACCACTGTGCTCTGCCTAAGAAGGCACTTTAATCCTCTGAGCTATCTGGCCAGTCCTGTGGTTGTTTTTGACCTGAATAACGTACATATGGCTGTAATGGTTGAAGGGAAAATATATTTCCAGAGGGCTTGTAAGAGAATGGAAAAAGAGGAATCAGAGACAGTTAAGTCGAGAGCTCCTTTTTCAAAAGGACAGTTTACTTCAAGGAGGAAAACTGGCCAGAGGGTACTTTTTCAGTGGGAGAAGTTATCACAAACCAGTCAGCAGAACCTGCCAGAACTGTAGAGTTTGGTAAGGCAGCAGAAGACGGACAACTGCAGGAACAGTGCCCTGACAGCCCAGCAGGGAGATGGACCCTCATCTACAGTCCAAGCTACAGGGAGGCTGAGGCAGGAAGACTGGCTGCAGCATAGCTAGACCTTGCCTCAGGAGGGAGAAAGGAAAGAAGGAAGGGAGGAAGAGAAGGGGGAGAGAAGGAAGAAGGAAGAAGGAAGGAAAGAAAGAAAGAAAGAAAGAAAGAAAGAAAGAAAGAAAGAAAGAAGAAGATAGAACCAAAAAGAAAAAGCAAGATGGTATCCTTAAGTTAGAAAAAGGGGAAAATCTTATACACAAAAGTGTAGGAGGGCCAGCCAGATAGCTCAGTGGATTAAAGCGCCTGCTTAAGTAGATGCAGGGGTTAGAGGTTCTATCCCTGGACTGTGGTGCTGGCCCCCACCCCAGGGGTGTGCTGAGGTTGATTAGAGACTAGGTATGGTGGTGCACACCTGTCATACCAGGACTTGGGAGGCTGAAAAACAGGAAGTCAGATCTGCGCAGTGAGATCCTGTAGACCTTGCACTAAATACATTTTTTTAAAAAAGGAGTGCATGGCACACACCTGTAATCCCAGCACTCAGGAGGCTGAGGCAGGAGGATCGGTGTGAGTTCGAGACCACCCTGGGCTACAAAAGTGAGCTCAAGGCCAGCCTGAACTGCATAGCGAGACCTTGTCTCAAAAAGGCAAAAAAAAAAAAGCAGTGCAGAGAAACATGAAGACACACAGATGGTTCATGCACAGAAATGAGGACAAGTTCCCTTCTTCATAGAAAAGTGAGAGCCACTGTCATCACCTGGTGGTGAGGGGTGGGGTGGATACTGAAAGAAACTGCCCTGGGGGCGTGGAAGAGCAAATGGTCAACAGGCCCACGGGAACTCTGGGCAGGACAAAGCCCTCTCTAAAGAGGTTGGGACCGCTTGGCCTGGCTGGCTGCATGTTTGTCCAACCACCCGCTGCAGATGTGGAGCAGGCATGGAGCCAGTTGCTGTGAGGGTTGAGGTTCTACAAGGAAGCCAGTCCAGCAGCAGGTGAGGAACACAATGTGGCCGCGTCATGGGACATTTGGTTTGTGCTGGAGAAAAGGGTCAAGAAGACAGAGTGACAGACAGGCGGGAGCAGCAGCTTGTCATTCTAGTGCAGGTGAAGAATGGATGGAGCCAGGTACCTCTCTAGAATTCTTTTTTTTTTTTTTTTGTCTTTTTGAGACAGGGTCTCGCTATGCAGTTGAGGCTGGCCTTGAGCTCACTTTGGTAGCCCAGGCTGGTCTCAAACTCGCACCAATCCTCCTGCCTCAGCCTCCCGAGTGCTGGGATTACAGGCGTGAGCCACCACGCCCGGCACTAGAATTCTTATAAATTTCAAATGTCTATCAAAAGAAACATGCCGAGGATGGGATAAGTGAAGTATAGTGTGCCTAGGGAGAGTCACTTGGGGAGAAAACGTTCTCTCAGGCTTTCACAGAGAGCAAACTGGTCAAGCAATGGCTGTGACTCATCCCGATGGCTGACACTGACAACAGTTCTACAAAGCACTGCATATGGTTCCAAAGTTAATCCGGAGGAGATTTGACCCTGGAAAATACAAATGATGAAAGTTTTGTTAGACAAGTCTTGCTTTGGCTTGCACTTGATCGCCCAACAGAAAAGCTTAATTATGAGGCATAAAACGCAGAGCTAAATTAGTACGAATAGCTGTAAGAGGCTTAAATCAACAGCCCTCAACATTGCCAGTTTCAGAGCCGGGCATGGTGGCTCACGCCCCCAGCACTTGGGAGGCTGAGGCAGGACGATTGTTGGGAGTTCAAGACCAGCCTAGGCTACAAAAGTGAGCTCAAGGTCAGCCTCAACTGCATAGCAAGACCCTGTCTCAAAAAGTCAAAAAAAAAAAAAAAAAAAAAAAAAAAGGGGGCTGGGGAGATAGCTCCGTGGCACAAGTGCCTGCCTGGCAAGTGCAAGGTTGTGAGTTTGAACCCCAGTCCCACCAAAAAAAAAAAAAGAACATTGGCAGTTTCATCAGTAACCAACTACAATTATGAGACATTGGACTATATATATACAACTACTTCCTTCTAGCTCAAAGAAAAGAAAACTTTTTCTTCTCTTCTTTTTTTTCCTTCAGAACCAATATTGATAAGAAAATTTGTCATGTCTGCACCCTGTGCTCTGTATAACATTTGTGAGGACAACAATATGCAGTGTCTCAACTATTGCAAATGTGCTACTAACATGTTTTGAAACTCTCATATTGTTACCTCTTATTAAAAGTAATAAAAAATAAAATAAAATAAAATAAAAAAGGAACATGCCATCTGTTTCCCTGTCTACATGTATACATGATTTGAATATTAGGGGATGATGCAATATTACACGTACACCTTTGGACTCTTGCTATTTTACTGTAGGCTTTCGGCTAAAGTCTAATGCACAAATGCTTACCAGCTAAATCAGGATATAAGAGAAGACAAAGTTCATGATCATCTTTCAGAGATAATACATGTCTGTAATCCCAGCACTCTGTGAGTCTGAAACAGGAGGATTAGTTTGGAGCCCAGCCTGGGCAACATAATGTCTCAAAATAAAAAATGTAAAAGAGCTGGAGATATAGCTCAGTGACCATGGGTTCAATCTCCTGTTTTGCAAAAAAAAAGTTTTCCATCTGTTATATTTTTAAACATTTCTTTACTTAGTTTTTTAAAAAATATATACATAGGTTTTGTTTTTGTGGGACTGGGGTTCAAACTCATGACCTTACACTAGCCAGGCAGGCACTTGTGCCACGGAAATATCCTCCCGGCCCCTCTTACTTAGTTTTTGAACATATTTAATACATATTACATATGTAGTAATATATATATGTGTGTGTATATATTATATATGTATATATAATATATATATTATATATATATACATATATATAATATATATATGACTGAAATGGATTTATTTCTTCCACTCAGTTCTTCAATCCCAGTTCTTTTTCCCAGACTCAGGTAGGTTTTTCTTTTCTTTTTTCTTTTTTAAAATTTTATTTATTTATTTATTTTAAATTTTTTTCTTGTTTCAGAACTTTTGTTTGTTTTTATTTATTTATTTTTATGGCCCGCTCAGCCTCCCCTGAGGGCAGGACTGGTGCAGCATGTGGTGCCCGGGATGGAACTACCGTCCCTGCAGCTGCCCAAACCTTCCTAAGTGGGTGCTTTAGACCACTGAGCCATCCTTCCAGGCCCCAGGTTTTTTTTTTAACTCTTTTTTTTTTTTTTTTTTTTTTTTTTTTTTTTTTTTTTTTTTTTTTTTTTTTTTTTTTTTTTTTTTTTTTTTTTTTTTTTTTTTTTTTTTTTTTTTTTTTTTTTTTTTTTTTTTTTTTTTTTTTTTTTTTTTTTTTTTTTTTTGTTTTTATTTTATTTTATTTTATTTTATTTATTTGTTTATTTATTTATTTTGGTGGTACTGGGAAATGAACTCAGGACCTTGCGCTTGCTAGGCAGGCACTTATTCTACTGAGCTGTCTCCCTGACCCCCAAAGACAAGAATTTTAAAAGTGAATCTGTGATCCGATATTCTAGAAAGGACCATTATTGCAAGTAATATTTTGCTTCTAG